>JAQGAI010001867.1:0-13551 GCA_034696905.1 Lepidocyrtus violaceus
AATAATTATAGAAATAGCTATTATGAAGTTTCTTTAGTTAAATAAAATGAATAGCTTACTCTGATTCATAGTAACTATCTAAGTCCACCCACTATAATTCAGAAGTGAGTGGTTGAGCTGAGCTGAGCTGAACTAAGCAAGCAGGCAGGCTCAGTAGGCTGGGAGAGCAACCACAATAAGCTAACCGAAGCTTTAACCGCTGTCTTACGGCAGAAGATTTAACAAACAGCAACACTTTTAACAGTCTGAGGAAGAAAATGCAGCAAGATACCACAGGGATGGTGTTTGTGTTGAACGGATTAATCATCTGTTTTCTATGCATGCGTTTGAAGATTTTCGTTGTAAAAAGGAAGGAAAGGAAGGAGGACAGAGATTTACTTTTTAAGTTTATTAATTGGTTTAACTAAGATAATGAAGAAAGGAAGGAGGACAGACATTAATTTTAACCTACTTAGAAGAGGTCGACTGCAGAAGTTACTTTTTAAGTTTTTTTAATTGGTTTAACTGATTTATAGTTGGATAAGGATTATTAATCAGTAGCTGTGTTCCAACTAGTTGGAAAGTTGTGATGGCGGCGGCTGTGAGAGACAAAAAGAGGGATGAGGAGATCCGTGCTGCATATTGCAAGAAACCGTCGGCCGGATAAGAAATATTTTGCAAAATAAAGTACTGATTGGCTTGGTACAAACTATACAGCTGTCAAAATGCTTTAAAATAGGAAGAGACTAATAAAAAAACCATCGGTCGGATAATAAATATTTCTGTTGCACTGTGTACAAACCATTCTGGTCTACTCTATAAGCCTTATTCCGCTGAGCGTCTCAGTTGTTTGTTATAATAAATGAAGGTGAATATTGATTGCTCATATTTTTTAACTTTGTTTCACTTTTTTAATTTAATTTACTTAATTTATTATAATGTACATCTAAAATTTACGAAATTATATTATTTCCTGGAATTCGTAATTCGATACGACCGCCGACAGCCAGAACAAGCTTGTAATTTCTCTCCTCCGCCCTGATTTGTTCACTTTAGTGGAAGGTCAATCCAAACGCGGCAATGCAAATTATTTGGATCCGGGATGGTGACATCCAGCTAATGGCGGCAGACTTTTCCCGCAAAGCCTGTCGTTTTTCATATTCGGTAACTGCATTCTTCTGTACTCCATCCAGTCCAAGAAACAGGTGATTCCGCGGTTGATTGAAGACCGGGACGACTACTTCCTCATATCTAAAGTTCCTTGTTTTTGACCATTTGGGTGGTGCAAGCGTAACCCTGAATTTTGTGTCATGCAAGATTGGTGTAGTGAAAGGAATGTCCCATTTCTTGTCGAAAGACTGTGGAACTGTGGTTAGCCACTCGATCTGGTAGCGTGACATTTTTATAGGCTTTTTAAACACGATGACGTTTTGTGCTCGGTAGCATGGTGGAACAGGAGAGCTTCCAGCATAATAATAGTAACCTCCATTTGGGGGAAGGAGCCAAGAAACCTAAAAGAGAAAGGCAACAAAAAATGACCAGTGAGTTACAGTACAATTATGAAATGGAGAAACTTAAGAAAGACTTTGTGGCTTTGTATAGTGGGCTTGCCTGAAATGCTTGCTTTATTATAGTTTTAACGGGCTGTGTGTCTTCTTCAGCTTTATTGTCCTTTTCTGACATTTCCGGGTTTCCCAACTCCACTTGGGCTTTTCGTTTTTGTTGCTGGCGAATAAAAAATAAATAAACTACGATTGAATTACTGGCCAATAATCAAAGATATATTTCAGAATGACTGCCAATTAGTAAGTTTGGTGTCATTACGTAAGGTAGATTCCTCTCAAAGTAGGCATCGTGAATCTTGTCCCTGCTTGTCCGTTCGTTGATAGCTTTGTAGCCAAACTTGTGTTCATGAAGGACCTTCCGCATGGTGTCAACATCCTCGAAATTATTAGCTTTGGCCAAATCACGTAATGCGTCTTGTGAATTGTTGAGATATTCCTTATAATCATATCCCCTTTCGATCTGATCAAAAATACTAACAACACTATCGACAACAGTTCGCTTTCTCTGTTCTGGGTTATCAGTATTACTAAAGTCCGGGACAGCCCAGGTCCAGCCCCATTCATCTCTAGCAATTGTATGAAGATCTTTATCAGGATCGCCTTCGTGGAAGAAGTAATCGTAGACACGCTCATTTATTGCTTTCCTTTCTTCAAGCAGGTCCTTATATGCTTTGATCCGGCGATATTTCTCTTGATTGTTCATCTATATTTAAAACAATATTGTTTAAATTTAGGATCTAAAGGGGAGAATTTAATTTTTAAATCAAACGTAAATCATAAGGGATGATGAAACCTTTGTGGAGTTTTCCCTGTTCTGATACTGCCAGTTACTATACTTTTGTAAATGAACGGTAATATTGAAAACAAGCATTACTAATCGGGCTCGAGCCGCATCAAACAACTTAGGATCGGGACCTTCTTTGATCTCGTTGCATAGTACGCTCAAAATAATCACGTTGTTATTTTTATCAGTATAAGAAGCTCTGTCAACCAAGACTTCACCCAGACCTGTTGTTCCAAATATAGATTGTTGTTGAGTTCAAATCCACACAAGTTAATTAAACGTCAGCCGATTTCAAACTTACTTAAATTTCCATAAGCATCACTCTTTATTACAGCAAACTCTGTCCAGTTAAGTATTGTAGCCGGATCTTTTTCTCCTAACCAAGGATTGTATTCAGGGTACTTACCGCGTCGCTGCCTCACTGAGCCTAATGAAGCAGCAGTTTTGACAAGGAAGTAAAGCTCATCATGTTCGTAGGGGAAAAGCTGTGCTTTTGTTATACGGTCAGTGTCAAAGTCAAAGAATACTGCCCAAGATCTATCATAACTGGCCTGGGCCTTTTTGTTGTCTTCATCTAGAACCAGCAACTGTGCATCCAACGCTTGCACCTATACATAATTTAATCACGTATGTAATTACATACTTGGATTTGGGTTGACTGCTCCATAAAAACGCTAATGAACTGCTGCCGCAGAGGTACATAATTTTAGTACCTTCTCGAAAACTTCCAGTTGACTGGCAAGGTCTCCATCCATTTTCGCGGCCGCCTTGAATCTCTCTTGCCGGACCAATTCTTCTGAGTTCAGCTTGTGCTCATTGAATACGTCATACTTCAGGCCAGGACCCTCATGATGGAACTGATGCTCCCTTCGCAGTAGTGCTTCAGCCGTATGAAGGTATCGCCGCTCCTTGTCATACAGTTCTTCCTTGACAGCATTGATGACTGGTTTTATGTGCGGATTATCCTTTTCGGACTCCTGAATTCAAGTAAACGTTGAAGTAAAAGTTGAACAACAATATAAATATTCTTTACAATAAATCATTTCAATCGTCGATGATAATAATCAGCGCATGCCTCCACAAGGACAACCAAGATCGTGGCCAAACTCATCGATGGAACTGTCTCATCCACAAAGTACATGTAGATCTCCATCGGGTACGATTTCCCATCAATCACATGGGATGACTTCCCCCTGCTTTGCAGAGCCTTCGGAATGTACCCTCCAAGAAAGACGGCTTCATAGAACTTCCGTTCGTATGGACTTCCTCCATTCAAGATGGTTACATGCTCCTCCGGTTCTTCATTTAGGAAATGATCTTTGATGAAGTTCAGATTTTCCCCCTTCTTGAACCTCTCCGCATTGAGAACAAGTGCTCGGACGGTCCCAAAACTCCTCTTTACGATGCAATAAGCATCTTGTCCATGAATGCACTCTTTGTCTCTCTGAAATCCATACGCCACGGAGTACGCTCCACGCTTTCCCGGATTGTTGTAAATATGGAGCGTTATGTTCGATCCGGGGCCAGTCTTTCTCACCGTCTCTTTGGACAAGATGGAGATGGGGGTCTTTGATTCCCACGCTGGTCGAAGATTCACAGGCAGATGGGTGTATCGTGGTTCCCGGAAATCGTCCTTCAGTCTCCCTCCACAAGTCTGTCGGTACTGGCGACTCCAAGCATCTGTGTCTACAATTAATTTAGAAACAGGAATTAATAAAATGAGTACCTTCCTTTTATTCATAATCCAAATTCATCAACTTGACATTCTTCATTCAATCAAGGCCTCAACATTACCAACGAATGACGTGTAATCAGTAATCCCATCGTAATTTCCCCTCAATCCAGCCGCCTCTTCGCATAGAAATAGCACCAGCACAGCAATCCCCACGGCTCCTCCACCTCCGACACTCCGAACTCGTTTTCGCTCCAAATCTCGGTCCAACCCACTTGACCCCATTGTAGAGATCGCCTTTTGGGTCTCCTGTCCGGAGACGTGGCACAATTAAGTTAGCACGAATAAACAGTAATCAAATCAACAACCAATTCTATGTAATAGCAGTTAAATTATATTCTCCTCTTCGGCGGAGGAAATAGCAATAGTCAATTTCTCGAATGCAAAATAAAAACTTTCTAATGTGTGCAAACCACTCTTCGAAAACCTACTTTTACGACTTCCAAAGTTTTGGAGTCCGCACCTCATCAATTCGACAAAATTTAACTTTAATAATAATTATTATTGTCTTCCGAGATGGGATAATGCCAACGGTCGTTTCCACGTGGATAATGGAACGTACCTACAAATACATACATATGGCTCAATCAGTGACTCCAATTGATTTGCCAAGGTTTACTTGACAGGACAGGTCAGTTGTGACTCCAATCAGTGATCAGAGCCGGTAAGACCAAGTAGTTATTTCCTTTCCTAATACTATGATCAAATATTTTTTTTAAATGTCCCCATTAACACATCAATTAAGGCATTCATCAACTGGTTTTTGCTAATTCATGTTTCATTAAATTCTAAAATCAGATCTTATACGCTTTTTTGTTTTTGTTACACACTTGTCGCGATTTCCTCAAAACATAATTAAATTATTGCACAACTTTAAATAAAAAAAATAGCCTCTTTCTATTAATACGCATTATTTAGAAATAGTAATGCTCGTCCTTCTTCAGCAAAAGCTCTTCATTCATCATTTTTCGGGCTTGCTTCGTTATATGAACTATGAACAATGGGTGCGCTGCGCGGTGGGCCGAATTTGTAAAGCAAAAAATGTAAAAACAAAAACTGGAATAAAGAATGAACAAAGCCATTATACATATATATATATGAAATATCCACAGATATGCAGAATCGTCTTGGGTGGTTCATATCATGGCTTACTACAAGTATTATGCATTTTACTTGGCTTTGACTGTGTACGTACGATATACATGGCATGGCTCGGGTCGAAATGAGGCAGGTGCAAGTGGCAGGATTTGAATAAATTCTCGGTAGAAGATAGAGTACAGATATGATACACCAAGTTATGTAATGTAGTAGTAGTATCGCGATACGGTCATAAAAGTATCACTTTTGTAGTAAAAGTGCAAGTGGGGTGAAGAAAAACAGCCGAGGCCGAGACAAATGCCGAGTTAAAAGTAAACAGAAGTTAAGTGGACGCGCAGTGCAGATTATTTTCATAGTCGAACTGCTGGTTGCTGGTTGACATTTAAAGTTTAAACTGTGGCCAGTGATGTTCTGCTTAAATTTGTCGATGGCTAATTGGGTTGAAAAATGTCAATTAGTATGAGAAAAGTGTAAGTGTAGTCGAAGAGGAAGTGAAAGGGCTTGCATGTCCATTGTTGGTTTTGTGGTGTCTGTTTGTAAAATTGTTGTTATTGTGAGGTTAACAGTTGACAGTCAGAGTGGAGATCTAAACTGTTTTAATCAATTGAGAAAGTGGAGGAAGCGAGATGGAAAACGCGAGGGGAGGTCACTATCAACAAAGTCCTGGGAGCCAAGGAGGTCATGTCCAGGCGCAATTTCCGGCGTATGCTGCTGCGGGTAATTTGTTTTTAAATTATCTCATGTGGCAATGGCAAGGATGAATGATGAAGGACTCTGAAGGAGGAAGAAAATATGTTTTATAATTATAATTGAAGAAATCGTTAGATTGTTGTGTTGTTATTTTGTTGTTCATTTCATGTCTCATGTGTTTATAGTTGATGGTTGGAAAATAACAGTAACATTAATGTTGATGATTCGTTTATTGATTGTTTTTTTAAAGGTGGTCAGTATTATGGGATGATGCAGCAGCAACAACAACAGCAGTTAAATTATCAGTACTTTGGAGTCCCCCATCCTCAACAACAACAACAACAACAGCAAGCCATGGGGCACCAAGGATTTGGAGGACCATTCCAGCAGCAGCAACAACATTTCACTCAGCAGCAGATTCAGCCTGGAGCGGCCTTACAACAACAACAACCTCAGCAGGCACCACCGCCACCTCCCCCTCCACCTGGAGAAGGTCCGAACAAGCAGGCAGCTCCTCCAATAAGTACTCATCCTAATAGTGTTGCTAATTCGGCTCAGCTTCCACCTCTTCTTCCTCCACCTCTGCCTCCAATGTTTCCTTGGATGAGTCCTGCCCTGGCGGAGTCCATGACCTCTTCCCGGTTTGGGAAGTCGTTTGAAGAGCAAGCCTCAAATCTTCCATTTGTTCCAATCATCGTTAACGACACTGATTTGGCGAAAATGACTGAAAACGTTATCAAGGAGGCGGAGCAGACGAAAACCCAGCAGTTGCAGTATTACAAGGAGGTTGTTAGTCAGGACTTGCCGAGGTCGTTGTTGGATATGTTTCAGCCGCTGTATTGCAAATTGTGCACGTTGACGGTAAATTATAATTTTGCAGTTTAAAAACTATTGGTTTAATATACAAACAATGTTTTAAGTTAAATTTCACTAACTGGTGTTTCATTTTATGAATCAAGTTAAGCTCTCCGGTCGTGGCTAAGGACCATTATCAAGGTAAAAGGCACAAGAAAGCAATCGAAAGCTGGATACAGAAGAACGGCCTCTATCCCGAAATAACAGGAAATTCAGGAATGAATAAACCCAGATCTGATATGGACGGAGGAGGAATGATGGGACCCATAAACGGTTTTATAACGAAGCAGCAGAATCAGAATCCTCCAAATAGAAATGGTTCAGCAGCTCCACCTCCACCTTCATTATCACAGCAGCAACCTAGACAGCCCACCGCTAACGTATCTCAACCGCAACGGCCCCCATCATCAGCACCACCACATCCGTTGCTACCAGGTCTTATCGGTGGTAGACAACAACAACAGCAGCAGCTGCCACCTCCACAACAGCAGAATTTTGAAAGAAAGAGACCTGCCGCAGCAGCACCTCTTCCTTCTTTGACGAAGAATACTCAACCGCAGAAGTCAACTAGTATTGCGGAGAAATTGCTGGCGATAGCTGGCAATTCCGGTCTTGCTCCTGGGAAGCCTACGCCACCGCCGCCTCCAGCATTTGGCAAGTTTGGAATTGCTGATAACTCCAACTTTGGAATGAAGAGTGACAATTCAAATTCAAGTGGAAGCAAAGCTCCCCCGGCTCAAGCCAAGCAGCAAGCGCCAATGATAGGTCCTGTTTGGGTGAAGCCGTCGTCGGCAAATAGCAGCAATCTCAACTCTGAGGAGTTCCAACAGCAACCTGCCAAGAAGCCGAGATTGGAGGGGAAGGACAGTGGCGGTAAAACAGATGCAATTGTGCCTGTTCCACGAAATAAACAGGCGGCACCACCTCCACCAAGCTTGCAGCAGAACAAAGACGTTGGTCAGACTACAGCCGGTGTTGCTCCTACCCCATCTCCAACTCCTGTTCCAACACCCTCACCCAGCGGAAGTAGCACAAGTGGAACAGCTACGAATCCTCCATCAGGACAAGGAGAAGCTCCAGCTTTTGTCCCTCGACCGAAAGGACTCTGTCGAGTTTGCAATGTCCAGCTTTCCTCCCCAACTATGGCTAATCAACATTTCAATGGGAAGAATCATAAAGCCAAGGTGGCCGATCTGGAGGAACAAGGTGAACCCATTCCTCCACCAATCATGCCTCCCCCATCTCTACCGAAGCCACCTCCAGATGCCTCTCAAGATCAAGTCAATGAGGGAGGTCCTGGCCCCGGTCCAGCGAATAATAAGCCATTTGGAAATCGCCCTGGAACAGAAACATCACCGGCACTTAATAAACAATTTGGAAATCAGCCAAATCCTGGTGGTCCCCGGCCAGGTAACAACGCACCAATCAGAAATCAAGGTCCACGACCAGCGAATAACGCACAGTTTGGTAATCAAAACCAGCTTAATCGACCCCAGTTTAGTGACAAGTCTGGCTCTGGTCCTGGGCCACGCAGAGGAGGCGGCGGTGGTGGTGGTGGCCCACGTCATCCGAACCCTAATAATAATCGTAATAATAATCAAAGGAATAATAATAGCAATAATAATAGGTTTAATAGAGGAGGAGGCGGTAGAAATAATGGTCCTCGCTATTTTAAATAGAGTTTCTCTCCACTTGTTTCCGGTAGTTAGAAGTTAATTAATTGTTTCACAATTCTAAACTGTGACTAGCTACTTTACTTTACTACTTAATTATTTATTTATTTAAAACCCGATTGGATTGATAAGGTATTGATTGAAATAGGCTAAGCTGCTGAGTTAGGTCTCTTCACATTTGTTTTCTAATTGAAATTGAATCCAACATATAAAAATATTAATTAGTCGTATGTTAAATCTTAAATGAGATTGTTATTATGCTTTTTTTAGCCAGTTTGTGATATTATTATTTGTACTTGTTCGGTATTGACGATAAAGTACCGAGTTGAGTTAATTAGGTAGGTATTTTAAAGTGTTTTTCGAATATATATGCCAGCTCATGTTTAAACATGTAATAAAATTGATTGATATGATGATTATGATTATGGTCTTATTATAAATAGAAATAAAATTATAACTACGATTGTTTTCGCATTTAAATTTTTTCTGGAGTTGATTTAATTATCTGTAATTTTACTTTATTCTCTATCGATTTGATATAATCACCGGGAACGGAAATATCAGCATTTAAACCAGGGGGGAAGTCTCGAAAAAAGCATCAACAGTCAGTCAGGTACAAACGCAATCATGGCATGAATATCATTTTTAGGTTATCAATTTAAAAATTATTTTTAAGAACAATTTTCAGTAAATTAGGTAGAGGAATGAAGTTAGTATGCATTAGGAACGTTATTATAAATACAAACTTTTTATCTAAAAACCTTCCACCCGACCCGACACATCTTACTTAATTGGATGAAGAACAGTAAGAGCAATAAAGTGCAAGTTAAATTAGGTATGTCAAGTGGTGAGAAGAATGATGATGATTAGATCCGCCTCGTTTGCAGAAAGCTGATGATAACAATAAGGCTTCTTCTTCACAAACAAAAAGTATCGATTTCCCCCAAAGCATTTGTCTTGAGTGTTGACTCCCATCCATTCTACGTCTCCACCTTAGTCACTTCCGAAGCCGTGGACTGATTGTCTTTGACTTGCTCGTTGATGCAAAGCCAGGGCAAGTCCTTCTTGGCACACTGAAAAAAAAAATAAAAACAAGGTGGTCGCATATTCATATTACGGAATTAGGGAAGCCACAAAAAATTGCAATAAGTTTTATTCCATAATTGGATTAGAGTTGAGTAATTTGCTTCTTTTCTTTTTCTCTGACCTGCCGGAACTTGGGATGAGAGATCGCGTAAATGAGCGGATTATACACGCAAGAGCACTTGGAGAAGAGGATGGGGAGGGTGGAGACCAGCGGGGTAAGTAAACTCTGATCCCCGGCGATCCCGATCAAGCAGATGACGGCGAATGGGGTCCACGCTATGACCCACAAGCTGATGTTGATCATGGCCACCTTGGCAATCCTAATCTCAGCGCTTTGCTTGGCAGCATCCTCATTGGAGCGGAGGCTGGCGACGTTCATCTTCTTGGCCTGCTCCTTGAGGGCGGCTTCATGAGCCCAGACGGCCCCCACGATGAAGTAGTAGCAGCAGGCGATGATGGCCAGGGGGACGCAGTAGCAGAAGGCGAAGCAGCCCCAGATGTAGCTCACATTCCCGGGATCCAGATTGAGATAGTCGAAGGAGCAGGAGCCCATGTTGCCGTCCAGAGCGTAGCCTCCGAATCCGAAGAAGGGGCCGATGGACCAGAAGCTGGCGTAGGCCCAGATGATGACCATGAAAATGAAGACCTTGAAGTAGCTCAGCGGCTTGGCACTAAAGCCCCTCACGATCACGTTGTACCGATCCCACGAGATGAAGATCAGGGTTGTGATCTGACCGTAGCCGAAGAGGGCGCCACAGAAGGCGTGGACGATACAAGCGTACTCCCCGAACTGCCAGACACCTCCACAGAGAAAGTTGATGACGCACTCGGGGAAGAGGCAGGCCATGATCCCGAGATCGCTCAGGGCCAGATTGAGGACCAGCATGTTGGAGGGGGTCCGGAGGGGCTGGTTCCTCATGAAAATGTAGATGACCAGGAGATTGCCGAAGCAAGAGAGGGAACCTGGGAAAAAAAATTATTTTTATACATAATTCATTTATTTTACAGGATAAATTAAAATTTCTGATATTTATCGTTACCTGCGATGATGTACCACAGCGCAAATCCATAGTACCAGAGGGGCTTCAGGGGAGGGAAGCTCCACCAATGCTCATGGAGGAACTCTAGCACATCCGGGGGTGCATAGTCCTTCATGGTCATGCCCTCCTGGACCCTGACCGGATTGTAGAGGGCGGAGGCCACCGGCTCCCCCATCAGCCCCATCCCAGCCAACAGGGCGGAAGTTGAATTGGAATCCATAACTTATTTTCTCCGATAAAACAAAATAATGGACTTCAATTTTCCAACTGTGTTCCAATTCCCAAACCAAACAAGAAAAACGGAGAAACAAAAAAATGAATACTTTTTTCTACAGAAAAGGTTGTCTAATGTTAACCGACCAAAATCTAGAAGACGACTTGTCCTGCTCCCCAAAAGCGCTCCGGTCTTTTTATACCTGAGTTCCTTGCAAGGGAAATAAATGTAATATAGCTTATTCTGAAAGGATGATGATGAGGGAAGCCTCAGAAAGGAGTTTCAACTTTCTTTCTATTTTGATTTGGCATTCTTTTCATCTCATCAAAAGAAAAGCCCCTTCTTCTTAGTTAGAAGAAAAAGTAAAGTAGGCAGAGAGACTTTCGTCACAAAATCTTTTTTTTTCTTTCATGGTAATAGTAATAATGACCGAACACGGACGATAATGTAATTATAAAGCAAATTTCAGCCATTAGTAAAATGTTGAAGGGTACAAGGTTATCATCATCATCATCGTAAATTGTGTCCCGAATGCAAATGACTACTTTCCCAATCACGTTTACAAAAACAAAACATATTATTTTTGATACATAATAAGCTACATAGACAATTTCCAATTCCAATCGGGAATGGACGATGACGCTGCTTACTTGGAAGGAATTAAATTGTTGGTCATAATCATCAATGTCGTCATCATGTTTAAGCTCCATGACTGTAGTCATATCATAAGTTAAGTCCTTAAATAGGCGAGGTACATAAATGCCTTCGTTGTGTTGGATTTTCCGTGGTTACATTGGAGAAAGCACTCCCAGCCTAAATGCCCTCTTAACCATGGACAATCTCATGATGCCCCATCATCATGCATCACTTGAGATTAATTTAATTCATCATTACTCTTCAAATCAAGTATTGAATTCACCTAATTACTCAATGCAATGCAATGCAATGCCACAGACTCTGAAAGCCTACTATTACTCGCTTCGTTGACCTGTGACCCCCAAACTCATCTCAAAGCAGAGAAAATACGGAAATAAAAAGGAAATCAAGTCATTATAGCTAGCGCTTTTTAACATAAAAAATAAAACTAACTAAATAAAATAATTAAAAAAATGGTCAAGAAGAAAAAAGAGCGGAAGGGTAAGGATCCCTCCTCCACAACGGAGTGGGAGCTGGAGTCCCTCACCTCCCAGAGCACGGGCACGGAAACGGATACCTCCGCGGCGGGGAACCACACTTCCGACACGGAAGATAACGACCAGCTCCCCCAAAAGGACAGTCTGGAGCAGCTGGATGAGCGGACGGACATTGAAAAAAAGTTGTTTGACCTGGTGGGGGATGGGGATCACGATGCGGTGAAGGAGTTCATCGTCCTCCACCGCCCCCGGCTTGACGTCACCCACAGGGATATCGACGGGGATGATATACTCGCCTACGCAGTCGATCTCGGGGATAGGAAGATGGTCCGGATAATCCTGGACATAGATCCCGCCGCGGTGGACACCTCCTCCGGGCTGATCAGCGCCATCAAAGAGAATAGGATGGGGATTGTGTTGGATCTCCTCCAGTTTGAGGACAGCCGGAATAAAGGGGCCGCACACTCCATGTCCACCTTGAGGGAGGAAAAGTACCAGGGAAAGAAGAAGAGGGGAAGCAAGAAGAAGAAGAAAAAGCCACGTGGGATATGGGGTGACCAGAAAAAATATGGTAATCAGGCAAAAATGTCCCAGCAAAAAAAAAGAAATATTTTTTATTTTATTTCGCCAGTATATTTTTTGGCGATTTTCGCGGAGGGATGAAAATGGGAAGAAAAGTATTATAATCGGCTTATTTTCTTTATTTATTGCCTATCATGATGATGATGATGGCATATATGACAGGGAAGCATCTCACACCGTTGATGGCCGCAGCGATAAATGGCCATTATGAGATTATGCAAGTGCTCTACGATAGGAAAGAAAGGCTTCCGGAGCTCCACGTGCCCAGTTGCAAGTGTAGCGAATGCAAAAAGTAAGAAGAAGAAAACATGATATGGAACTTCTTGGAAGAAAACAAGATGATGATGAGGCTATAATGTGATTGATGACGTTTGTCAAAGAGCCTAATAATTGGATTGGAAAGAACAGCACCTGGCTCGTCACATTTGCCATTTTGCAAAAAAAAAAAAAAAATGATGATGATAAATTATTTATATTTGTGCAGAAATACCCGGGATGTGCAGAACAGTTTGAAGCGGGTTGAGCTGCTCAAGGCAATGGCCAACCCGATTTACATGATATTCATGGGAAGTCAGGATCCGGCGTTTGACCCCATCCTCGAGTCCTTCCTCTTGTGTGAGACCCTGGAGCAGTGTGCAGAGGAGGAGCCGGAATTCAAGGGGAAATATGAAGAGATCCTGAAGCAAGCTGAGGCTTTCCCTGCTCAGCTTTTAGGTAAAAAGGGAAAAAAATAAGAGCAGATTCTCATCTTGCCCCAAATGAAACATTCACGTCTGAACTGAAGTAAAATGAACGATGTATTAAATTAAATTATGATGATGTGATGGTGATGATGATGACCTTCTCTGTAGACTTATGTAGATCTGCGGAGGAGCTGAAGTCGGTGCTGAGCCAGCGGGAAGGCTACACAGGTCCTCAGGACCATCCCTTTCCCAGGCTGGGGCTGGCAATCGACATGGCGCAGAAAAAATTCGTTACGCATAACAGTATCGAGTCTGTAAGTAGTGTTGAGAGAGGTTTTGTTTTAATTAATGCAAAAATACATAATATGGCTTGGGTGTAATGTAATTGGATGTGCGTACTTCCTCTCGCTAGCTAATACACGCAATCTGGATAGGCC
>JAQGAI010001868.1:0-13548 GCA_034696905.1 Lepidocyrtus violaceus
GAGTGTGCTATTCCAACTCTCAAACGTAGCCAAGTCATCATCATCATCATCGACAACAATATCTTAATACATCCGTCCATGTATCGATAGATGTGTAAGTAATCATATATAACAAGCCATGCTCATCTTACACAATCCTACTTAAAGATCCTCTTACTTTCTCCTTGGTATACGGAATTTAATAGAAGTTTTTTTTTGTATATTTCTTTTTTTTGGATGGATCCGTCCCTTAAAATATCTTTCCTTAATGTCTAATGCCCTTTACAAACACGTTCCTCTCAGATTTCACGGATTTCCCTTCGCGTTTCGTATGTCGGACATGGCTATACCTAATATTGTCATTCTCGGTAATAGTGGTATAAGTACTCCCATTCCTAAAAAGAAACCGGTACTTTGTTCAGTGCTTGGATGGGGATAATATTATTATTACAATCCCATCCCATCCTCAGAAATATCCATTTGGAGTAGTACAGCGATTGATGCATATTGGAGAAAGCAGCTGAAGCGCGGGCAGTGCCACCACCATCGCCGCTATCATCATCATTCTCTAAGCATCCTCTTCTTCAATCGCATGCCAATATTAAAGCCTGGAAGCGAAAATGCACATAAGCAGAGAGACTAAATCTACGCGGTCTTTACTCTTCGGGCATATCTATTGCATCGTTCAATTCTCCACTCATCGTTTTCTCTGTCTTTTCGAATTTCCTTTTCTTGCTGCTACGAGCTGGAGTTTGATCTGAATTGCTTTAGATCCTCGAGGCGTATCATATAGCCTTATCGAAAGAAGAAGAAAAAAAAGATCATTTTTTCATGCGTTAGAAGTTTCCCTCTTCCCATCTCTCGCTGTTGGGTTGGCTCTTTAAGTTTTTCCCTTATTATGGTAGTTCATTGTCTGTGAATTGTGATAGAATTGAGGATTGAATTGAATTCTAATGCGAAATTTTGGCAGCACACAATGGCAGGGACGTTAAGTGAATGCCCTTTAACTCAATAGCGTATATAATGTCTTTATTCTTCCCATGCATCTTCCACGAAAAAAAGGAAAGTAGCAGGGTTTTGCGAATCCTAAAGCTTCTATTTTCGGTTTCAATGTGCCGGAGTGCCTATCTCTCTACTTAACTTATTCTTACATTTTTGATTATGATTTTTGTAGTAAATTACCTTTTCAATTTAGAGTGAAGGTTGCAGTATTAGACAGACATGAGAAAGCTTTACAAGTCACGTTACACAGTTCTATGTTCTATAAAATGACACTTTCACCCAAATCAAAATACCAAGAAATATGAACATTATCAAATCGGGAGTTTATGTTTATGAGCTGTACCGTTGGTATAACGTAAAGATAAACTGACATGGCCTTCTTATGCCAAACCATTGACCTTTGACAAGCAATTTTACAATATGATGGAGCAAATCAAAGATTTTTGACTGGCACAACAAAATGTTTGAAAAATAAATTGCATAAGCCGTCCGACAACTTGCTTTCACCTTCAAATGCCTCCCTTTAAAATATGTACACCTTCTTCTCTCCCTTCCATATCTAACTGAAGTGTAGTTATTTAGTGAAAGTGAAAACACTTGAGCACCACCTCAAGTTCAAGTTATCGGGCCTTCAGACGTCACTTCATGAAAAATTTCTATTGCATTTATCTAAAATCTGGAATTGGTGGAGCGCACTATTGTATGGTATTGTATTGTATCGGGACCCGCGTATAATTCACACCCTTGGCTCGACAACTACTTCAACTTATTTGGAACTCGTAAATCTTGAGCAGAA
Organism: Lepidocyrtus violaceus; assembly: GCA_034696905.1. Lineage (NCBI taxonomy): Eukaryota > Metazoa > Arthropoda > Collembola > Entomobryomorpha > Entomobryidae > Lepidocyrtus > Lepidocyrtus violaceus. The sequence goes on from JAQGAI010001868.1 coordinate 1,778, forward strand.
GGGCTTTCCTGTCAAAACGCGACAGAAAGCTAGACATTCATTGAGATCTGAAATAAGCCGTATCCCTGTCTCTACTCCATATCTACATATGTACCTAGTGAACGTAAGTGAAAGGATTATATTACCGGTTGTTTGAGATATTTATATTAAAAGAGCATGGGATATATTTTTTGTTCCTGTTCCTAGATATCATTTATTCACACCACCTCAACCGAACTACCCTTCAGCAGCCTACAATATTGCCATACGCATTGAACAAATACTTTCACTTTCTCTTGGCCACATACACTGTTACATGGGAAAAAATTGGGGTTTTGTGAACTGTTCCATTTGCATCTGGGAATCCTTGATATATCTTTTGACTTTTCTTTGTAATGGAAATAAAAGAATAGAGTTGGTCTCAAGAGCGTTATCTTCCTCTATAATGCATAAATATGATATAAGTATTCGGAGGCAGCCTTACCCCCACCTCCGAAGTAGGAAGTATAATGTATGTACTATGTATTCCCGTCCCAGAGAAAAAAACGGGCTTGGGAATTGAGTCAGCAGCTAATTCCGAGATCATGAGGGAAAAGACCTAACGTGTATATTTCATTTCAAAGCCAGTGGCTGTGGCATATCCGCCATCCGCCGCCACTACTTCCACCACCACCAGCACTACCGCTGCTACACATATTCCATTAAACCAGTTACCTCCATGTTTGTATTAGGATGATATATCACGACACCAGCAGCATCACCGCCACCACTTTTAAAACCGATTCTTCCCTCACATCATCATCATCATCCGTACAATAAAGTACCTGCTACAGCTATATGTATGTAAGTACCTACTCCCTGTCGCTCTGTCTTGCTACAGCTATTGATAAAGTTCTTGGGGTTCCTGCTGTTCCATCGACTTGACGATGATTATTGGAAGGGTAAAAGTAAAGTAGTGGGATCGGAGGAGGCCTGGCTAGGCTAGAATAGTGTCTTCTCTCTCTCTCTCTCTCTCTTCTCCCAGTTGAGAAGGGAAAAGGAACAGGGGCGAGAGGAAGGAGAAATGAAGACCATGTGCCAAAATTTATGTTATGACAGATAGATGGTCTCTCAAGGCGTGGCAAATGAAAAAGAGAGATGGGCAAAACGGGAATGTAGATTATTATGAATGCATTCATGAGCGACTACATAAGTCATATTCTAACCGCTGGCAGGCATAATACACACCAGACCAGGCAGACCCGAGACTCGAGGAGGCCATAAGACCAACCGGGATATATATATTCTACGAGAAAAAAAGCTATTCCATATTTCATAACAGCAGCATATTAGTGGTTGGCTGAAATAGTTAAGTCTGGAGGAGAAAGCCGAGACAGAGAGAAGAAAGGAACTTACCAAGACACGCTTCAGTTTGCACGATGAAATAATCGGGATAGCTCTCATGGAACTTGGAGAGAACATCAGCGCTGGTCAAGAAGTCAAGATACCAATGGGTACCCACTCCATGGACGTACTGGGCAGAGTCGTTCCGACTTAATATCTGCAATTACATAGATATAAAAATACATATACAAACATAGGCCATTAGAGAATAGTGAAATAGAAGGAGAAAGTGAAAGGGAATATTTTTGAGATGGGGAGCCCATTTAAATACTACACTCCCCATTCTCAAGATCTATGGCAGGGAAACCCGTATTCATATCCTTTTTCTCTTTCCCTCTCTTCAACATATCATTGTGTGCTCAGTTGAAGCAATAGACAACGCTGCCAAAACATGTTTACTTTCTCTCTACCTATATTATATAAAAAAAAGGACCTTGTTCCAAACAGGAGGATCGGATCTCTCGGTGAGTACAACAGAACAGCATGACAAGACAAAGGGGAAAGAACAACAGAAAACATGGTGGCTACACAAACACAAACTACTACTACTACTAGAACAACAGGAAAGTATTCATTTTATGTCGGTCGGGGCTCCTGGATATGGACGAAAATTCATATTTGAACACTGGGCCAAAGTTGCTTTCTCCATTGTCAAGTTTTCCCCTTTTCTTACTGCCTAACCCCGCTCACTAGATTTCCCTTTCTAACTTAAGCATAGGCACTGCCTTCCTCCTCTCACAATCATTCATTCACCCCGGAACAAACTCATTTCACATGCAAATTTCCATGTCCGCTTCCAATAGAAAAGGGGAAACTACGCTCTTTGCATATTATATGTACATTTGAAACATTTCAACTGTCGTTTCATTTATGTCATTGTTATTTGTTGATCTTATTATTTGTACAAGAGACAATTTTTTTCCTGCATGTTATTATTATACCTAGGGAGGGAAGGCTCGCTTGCTCGCTCGTGCTGCCGGGATCACTAACGTACTCATATTACTTTCCTCTCTTTACAAAATCTCTTGGCTGCACAACTTTCACTCTGGCTCGTACTCATGTGCTTGTGCTTATTGAAGACAAAACAAAATAAAGCCGTTTTTAACACATCTGTTTTAGATTTCCATTCAATAATAATATGAATTCTTCTTTCTCTATTGCTATTGCTGTTATCATCATCGTCGTCATCGGATGGTGGGGACTAATATTGCTTTCTCCTCCATTTCCATTTCCTCAAAATGATTTCTACATCCAACTCATAAAATCGAATAAATGCGTAGTTTCACACACACATGGCCTCTAGTGTACATAGTATCTGTATATTTTAAATGATACATGCTTGACTGTTTCCCTCTCTCGTAGCTGGTAAAATTGAACTCTTATCATCGCTTGTTATTGTTGTTAGCTAATAGGATAATCCTCTCTCTCTCTAGTACTATTATTTCCAGCTCTATAGGATTTCCCAATCAACTTTTAGTAGTAAGCGCCAGTTGTTCCCAATAATTTACGTAATGACAAAAACAACCACCACTTAAAACACTGAAATCACGTATTGCTCCAGACGACTCGACACACAAAACACAACATGCTATTTAGAAAGCTGATTGGGAAAATAGATCTACGGAAAAAAAAGTACAAAGGAAAAATGTGAGCTTCGGATTTCAACCTGTTAAAAAGTGGAAACTGGCTCGCATGAGCTAGTTGCTTGCTTACTCCATTCGCTATAATATCTTGTTAGAGATTTCTGGGAAACTCTTTCCATTCACTATCATCTACTGCAAACGTCTCGCAATTAGACACAATCAGCCAAATTATTGTTTTTGTCTGGAGTCAAAAATGGGCCTCCTAACAATAGACCCATGATTCAATTAAAGGTAATTGTGATGAAAAGATGTGCAGATCCCATTTCAATTTCTCACTCCTGAACATGCATGCGTGAGAATTTTGGTTTCTTACGGGTACTCGAAGTAAATGCTTTCCAAATAAAAATAGCTTACCTCCTTAGCCCAGGAAGCGACGCTTCCCTTATTGTCATCCAACATGAGTACTCTCGGATCAAGGTTGGCAGCTGCCAAGGTTGGTCCCAAGTTGTTTGCTAAGAATCTTCTCATCATGGATGATGTCCATCCCATGCAATTAAATGGCCACATTGGAATAAAGCCATTCATCGGCTCGTTCCCCGTTGTGATTCCCCAAATGTCGATATTCTGCTCTTTATAGGATGTGAGGAATCTGTAATTGAATGAAAATTGGCCCTCCTCATTGTTTACGCTCTCATTTTCATTTCCAATGAAATTTTATGATTCACAGTTTTCAGCCCCGATTAGAATCCAATTTAAAATGAGAGGAGGTTGTAAATAGAGCCCTGTAAGTGGCTCCCACTTTTACCTGACAAAATAGTCGGCCCATAATTGGTAATGCTCTTCTTTCAGCCTACCCATCCCGAAAAGTTTTCCGCTTGTTTTCATCCACCCAGGAGCACTCCACGGAGAGGCGAGGATTTTCAACTTGTTTTCGCTCAGGGATTGCGCCCAATGAATGTAGGGAATCTGGAAGGCAGGCGATAAAAAAATCCTATTATTTTACCTACATTCAATTGAATTCAAGGTAAATACCATTATTTACCGATCTTCAGCTAAAGTGGAAAATTGTTTTTTTTTACTGCTTTTGTAACTTTCTTTGGTTAGTTTTATTTTCTACCATGCTTAAAACGTTTACGGAAGTTTTTATTAAAAATTTAGATACTTTTTGATCAAAAGGCCTCCTCCAGAATCTAGTCAGCTTTCTCTAATTAGTAATTACCTATGTACTGGTGACCTTTTAAAACTTAATTTATTAACTCTAATTGTGAATTTTAATAATAATGATAATGTACCAGCAATGTTTAATCAAAGGAACCTGACATCATATTTTGCTTTTCATGGTTTTATAAAAGCTCGACATAATTGTTTAGATTGCTACTCGAACCTATTTGTAAAATCTCATTTAAAGTCAAAGGAGGAATGTATATCCCGTGTCATTTATTTAAACAGTAGCATTTTATACAACAAAGGGGACTAGAAAATCAAGTGGGTATTGACTACCCAAAAAGCTTTCCCCAGCTTTCTTTCTCCATACAAAAGGAAAAGTGGAACACAAAGGCCAAACAATCTATCCACTCGCTGCATAAAGTATAAAGTGTGTTGTTGAGCTGGCTATGGCTGTCCCGCTTCAATGGCTTTTTTATAATACATATGAAGTGAAGCTGTTTTCTATTTTATTGTTTGCATTTTATTATGTTTTGTGCCGGTGACACTGATGCAGTTGAAGCACAAATATAATGGGCTCCATTTACAATACACATGGTCTACTCTATACTCCACGTCCACACCGCATGGGAAAAGAATTGAATGGAAAGTAAATATTTACCTTCAAGTCGAAGTCTTCAGATTGCAAAGCAAATTTTGTGAGATTCCCATCCACGCCACCAAGCTCCTTAACGTCATCCACGTAGGTATATGGCCTGGTAGAGAAATCCGTCCCTCCGATTGGAACTCTGCCCATACTGTAGTCAATCCCTTCCTGACCAAAGTATGACCTGAAACAATAAATATAGTCCATGGGATCAGTACCAACAAACCTTTTATAAGGAGGAGGAAGAGGAATCTATGTACATAAACTTAACGAATGATGCAGATTTCGTGGTTTTATCCCGGTCAGAGGAAAACACTGGTCCACCGACCAATTGATACATGGCCTCTTACAAGGTTGACATTTAATATCAAAGAAAATTGGATGCATCACACAACACACAATCCCGACTATGGACCTAACCATTTCTCCCTTTCCATTTTCTTTGCTTCATGGAGGAATCCGGAGAACAACTTCTTTTTCCTTGTACCTTTCCCTCTCCTTCTTCCTCCCAAATAACTGGCTACATTACGTTTTATATTTGGAATAGGAAAATAAAAGGACACTTTCCCCGCTTTCTCTCCCTTCTTTCCCACGTAAAACTTAAAAAATGTATGTATGGAGAGGTAAGTTAAATCGTCTCCACTTTACCACAGCTATACTGTATATCGCGGGGTCGTTTTTCTCTTGTTTTCCTTCCCGTTCCTTTGCTACACACCCATTTACTTTATTTCGTGTGTTTTGTGAACCAACGTCAGGAAAACTAACAGGTACCATAAGAGTGTTTTACGGGGAGCATAAATATAACTACATGGCTGCATATAAAGCACATAATAGTTGCTTTTTATTATTGCATTATAATAAAACACACAACAACAATGTCCTCTGCTTTCTCTCCTGTCTGATCCACTTTCTCCGTCTCACTTTCTCCCCAGCAGGTTTTACCAGAGAGAAGAAAAAACCGTGTAACGTAAACAGTGTCTTTCTTGCTCTTCCTTTGTTTAAAACCTTTTATGTGAGAAAAGAAGAAGAAGGAAAAAACTGGGACAAGTGCTCCTCCATAAGCAACGGCATTCGAGAGAGAGAAAGAGGAGGACATTGAACATCAACGCGGGGTACAATATTATTTCCATCCATTCCGCACAGTACCCACGAAAAACCCACTCCCCTACTGCCAATAACAATATATGAACATCAAATGAACCAGGAAAATGCTCCCCGTGAATGGATGGACATGCAAAAAGCGATCCCATTTTCTTAACCAATCCAATATCTTCTCTAGGTACATATACGTGGCTCCCCTCACCACAAACAATTGCAAATACGACCCCCATTTCCACCGTAGAATCAGCAGCCTTCAACAGAAAAACGTTCAAGAATATATTACATAACAGTAGCCCGCTTTACCCAGTTTCTTTTAGTAGTTTCTCTCTGGAAGAATGAATGGCAGTGCACTGTTGTCATTATATTTATTTTTTCTCTGGGTGTGATTTTATCTAAACCATATACATACCCTCACTACATTCTTTACAAGCGTCACAAAGGAAATGCCATCTCAGAAAAAAAGAATCTATTTTGCTTTCACTTTTTTTTCATGTTGCCATTTTCCTCCGTCCTATTCCCTTTTTTATGTTATATTTACCCCTGTCTGATCAATCCGATCCGATGTTAACTTGTATGAGGCAGTTCACATTATGCTTTATGTCACAGCGCTCGATCATATTCGCAAACACGGTCGTCAAACAAAAGTGTGACGATTCAATCTGATTTTTTCCCTTTTCTATTTATTAATATTGTTATTCGAAGAAAAAAAGAAGATGAAATCAGATCAAAAGAGTTTAGAGTGAAAAATCGATGGGAATATCTACAAGACAAGGATAACGGCCGCAATGTCATCACATCGTCATCATCATCGGTATCGTATGAGATGAGGGAAATGATAAAAATTGCCGACACGAAACATATGAGGGAGTAGTAGAGGAGGAGCGGATCAAACATTGTTATATTTATATTGTTGACAAATGTGGCTATTACGTTGATAATATTTGGAATGAATAGGTTTTCATCATTTCGTGTCTAACCTTAGATTACTTATGTTGTTGTCTGTATCTATCTTCTTATTTTCCTCTTATCATATTTGAAGGTCTTACGGCTAGTCAAATAATGCGCTTGAGGAAATGAAATCGTCTTTGTTGGAGCATATTTTTACGTCTAGTTGGATGAATGGAAGTAGCGTATCTAATAATAAAATCAGATAAAGATATAACCAGCTCGTATAAGTATACATGGGAGATGAGGTGAGCTATTTGGCGGAGGAAGCTCATATCATCAAGAAAAACAGCGTATTTCTTCCGATTCTTATTCTCTTCGTCAATCCATTTCATTTCCCATTTCCTCATCTCCATTCTTTCCCCTGCCCCTTTTAGCCCCAGCACCTCGTTCTCTTCTCTTTCACTATTCTTCTTCTCTTTCCTCCAAATCTAATCAAATGGGTTGACAGGGGTTCGAGAGACGGGCACATATGCATCCATACATCATATTTCATTTTCCCAATTTTTCCTTCATTTCTTCGCCCGAAGTAGTAAGGAGAGGTGCAGACCCATCAGAATTATGTTCTCTTCTATTTTTGTCTGTCTAGACTAGACTGCTATGCATGAGAAGGAATTGCTTAACTTGCTTTTTCCCAGGATTTTTTGACGATAACACAAGATCATACAGGATGTGGTCAACTTACTTCTTGTCTCTTTTACTTTCCAAAATCCTTTCTTCAAAAAAATTTAAAATGAAGTTATATGAAGTCCTTCAGACTTCCTCTGTCCATATATCAGTGAAAGATATATCAGATGAAAATGAATACCTTACCTATGCAGTTGTGTTTAGCAAAAATGAAATATTAAGTTCTACGCATAAGGTAAGTATGGACGAGGGATTTTCATCTCTATTTATATTTTTTTTTGTGATTTACTTACTTCATAAGATTCTCCTGCGTGGGCTGACTAAGAGTTCCAATGTTAATCCCAGCCGCATCCGTAAACGCCCCACCATAGCCCAAAACATTCTGGTACTGCACACTCCTCTTAACAGTGTACTTGGTCATCTTCTCTGGTCTCGGGAAGTCGGCATTAACTATCAAAAAAAGTAAAAGTATATTGAGATGTCAAACAAGATAAGACAAACGAGAGACCCGAATATGATGATGATGATAAAAAAGGATGCTCATCCTTCTAAGCATCTTCTTCTGAAAGGCACTCAACTAAAATTCCAGATATACATAAGAAAATGACGGATATCACACGAACACATCTACGACAAACATGGGAGTAGACATTTACGTAAGTCTTAAGAAAAATGCCAAACTACACGGGGCAAAGGAAGAGATGACCAGGACGATAAAGTCATTGCTCCTGGCCATCCGTTTTTTATCCTATTATACATGCCCCGACAAAATGTTCATATTTTCACATTATTTTCACCACTGCCAACAGCAAAGTAAAATCCTCCCGAAGCTTACCTACCTATGTACCCTCCCATACAACTAAACTAAAGGAGACAAGAATGTACTTTCCCACAAAAAAAAACATATCCTCATATCATATGATACGATTATTCTCGTCATTGATTTTTAACTGGAAGCAGGAAGCTTGAAGAAAATGAAGTAAAGACATATTCGATATTTCTTCCCATATTCAGCACCACCCTTCGCCCCAGATAATGCTGCTTCCTACTTCCTCCATTTCATGAATACATGATCGGGCCGGGCCAGGGGAAAAAAATTAATAGAATCCCTGTTCTCCTCAGTCAGAATTTTGAAAGAAAGTTGTTATACTTCTGGTGGCTTTTTTCTTCAGTATCAGAAACGCGTGTCTACTTTTTTTAGTTCAAGAGTTCACTACATGAAAATGATATTACTATTCCTTTTACATCTACTTATCGTCAGAGTTTAGTGATGTGATAGCGGTACAGATATAATTTAGAAGCGTGCCATGCCAGCCAGCCAGCCAGCATTGCCCTAAGCCCTTTTCTGTTATACATAAGTATTTACATGATATAGAATAGAGGATATCATCATCACCCAAGAAAAACTGGAACGGAAATGAAAATAAAGTCTCAGTTATTTTTTTTTGCCTGGAAGCTCTGTAGCTTTCACTTTTCTCCCAGAATTTATGGGACTTACGCACGTCATAAATAAATGATAAATATTTTTTTCAACTAACCTCCAATAACACACAAGTATGGAATATGGAATGGAATATTGTGTTGGGCTAGGCTGTGGAATGGTAATTGAGAACTGCATATGATACCGTGGTAAAAAATGTTAGTTTTTTTGCTAACTTACTACCTTCCCTCCTTCCTTAAACCAGATTTAAAGGGAGACTCTGCTCTCGAAGTTGGAATATTTACAGTAAAGCTGACTATTTTTTTTGCAATACAAGTAACAAAGTTAAAATAAGATATTCAGCTTTGGAAAGGCGAACGGAGGATTTTTTTGGAATTGGAATGTACTGCCCAGCAGGGCACACATCCGGTATTGTGTCTCTTTCCCTTTGACATGCATACTTTATTATGTGTCTATTTTTATCAATGATGTACAGTCACACTACACAACATCCTCGAGAATATTTCGTCTATACATTTCCGGTCTAAGTATGGAGATGAATCTACTTAACTTTGTAGAGAAGAGAGGGTTGGAGCTGTACTTAAGTGAATTCTGTGTACTTACTTATTGAATACAAGCCCAAACACGTGGAATGGAATCGATTCTAGCTGTACATAATTTATTGTAAACTATCTGTACTTACGATAAAAAAATATCCGTCTGCAGTGCACTTCTTAAACACAATTTTTAAGTACTGTCACCAATGCAAATACAATATACAGTTTGGTTGACCCTGGATGTCCAAGCTACAGCCTAAACATTTCAAGTGATTTAAATAACCTTTGCATTATTTTGCTGACTGAAAAATAGTTCCGATTTCTATGAAGAAGAAAAAATACATACCCTTGATCAATAGCTTTTGCATTGCATTGTTCCTCTGATACAATAAAACATTTGATTTGTGTGTCTGTTTTTCTCTAGTTCGTCTTACAGAGTCCATACAACAGACATATATAACTCCAAAGACCCTTCCACCATAAATCAAACAGGATAAACGTGCATAAGCTTAAGTCTTGATCTTGAATGAGACATGGAGCAAGCCCTTCCTAGGAAAAAAATATTTCAAATAGTACACAACTTCATAGACCATCCAACGCCGCATTTCCACGTGGCTTCAGAACAGACACAAAAAAAATAATATTCTACCTCAGTCTTAGGAACTAGACAGATGACAAGTTACTTACAAAACTACAAGACTCAACTCAAACAGAAAAAAAAAATTTAATGTTGATGTAGTGTAGTACTATATGAGTAAGCACAAGAAACGGGACATGTTTGCTCAGCAATCAAGAGAAGAAAAAAAACGTAACTTTCTTGTCTTTGCTGGTTTGGAGTGTCGACCTTGGAGGAAACTCTCCTGAACTGGAAGAAAAAATGTGCAGTGGTGATGTGATGGTGAACACTAATGTTCATCATTTTACACCCTTTTAGCCAGGTGAAATATGTTTACAACAAAATAGCTCCTACAACACAACCAGGAAGAGAGTGAGAGAGAGAGGATTTCATCATCCTAATGGTGATTAAGGGCAAAAGCGTCAATGTCAATGCCACTGCTGTTCCCCAAGCGTGTTTCTCTTCCATAATGTGGTACACACGAGAGGTGTCTGACTAGTATTCCACCTAAACTTCCGCTTCCGTGCAGGCAGTTGCAGAAGAACAAAGGCAATGAAAGGGGAGGAGGATAATCAATATTCCTCCCCATAAATACTCATTAGCCCCCATCAAATAAAATGCCACCTTTAAAAGCCTCCTTTAAAAATCAAAGCAAGCAAGGGAGAGGTGTATATCTATCTGCATATTACTCTGGGCTAGACTGAAAGTTGAAGTCACGAAAGTGTGAATGAAGTATGTATGCCTAAGCCGAGAAGATGAACGAAAAGCAAAGTTTTGAGTTTGAAAGGTAATCCAAAAATGTTCTCCTCTGACTTGGCTTTCCGTTTGCTTAATGGGAATAATATGAATGGAGGAAGGATTTTATTTCTCCGTGGTGGCGGAACAAGAAGTTCAATGTCTCGGTTCGCTAATTCCCCGGAGCTTAATTCCTTCTTATATGCATGCATAAACTTTTCCTGTTTTCCTTTTGGATGCACTCATTATTTCATCCAAGACAAGCAAGCCTCCTCCTTTTTTATGACTTATCAAACAGAAAAATTGTAGCCGCGCACTAAAATGGTTTGTCTTTTTTATAAAAACAAATATGCAGTCAAAATTATCTACCTCCCGTCGAAATGCTAAATGCTAGAAGTAATGCATCCCATCCCATTTAAAACTTTTTTCCAGGGAAGGAGCGCCGTAAAGAAATAAGTTCGTAGTTTAGCAGCTTTACCTCAACAAAAGACTAAAGGTTAAGGGTAAAGCAACTTTGTTTTTAGATTAGCCCCACGTATAGCTGGATAGAGAAAGCAGCCAAACATTCCAAACCTCACGTTTTTCCAATTTCCCTCCATAAATAAATATATATATATATCAGCCCAATACAGTTATTTGAATATTATTCCAATTCATAAAATGGGTTAACCATCTGCGACTAAAAAAATGATTTGTTGTAAGCTACTCCACAAACAAACTCTCGGTCGGGAATTTCTCCTCTCCCCATGGCTGAGCTACCAAAAAGTTCATTAAAACTAAAGAGATATTTTTTATGTGAGTGGGAAAGTTTCTTTTTTCCAGGGGAAAAGGATGGTTTTGTTTGTTTGTCTTTGGTAAAATTTCCAACTTCCTCCTCACTCATCCTCATCATCTCTCCATCCAAAGTAAAAGCGGAACAGTGTAAAATGATGAAGGTGGAAGGAGAAAATAAAACCGAGAGCCACCACCTCTTTCATCAGTTTTTTTTTACAACTTGATCATTTGTTATAACACG
>JAQGAI010001869.1:0-13543 GCA_034696905.1 Lepidocyrtus violaceus
GTTAACATGATTGGCTTCACTTGTCCACCTGCTTTGGGATGACTTTATCACTTTCTGGGAACCAAGTAAATCACACAGGAAGGGTAGGGTTTTTGACCAGGATCCGAGAGAGAAAAAAACAGATATGAACAAATCATGGATTTCTAATCCAAGGAAATGGCAAATGAATCCGTTTCCTGTCATACAAAAGTTGGAGAATTGAGAAAAGGAATTGTTTCCTAGATGCTTATCCAATATTGCTTTAAAGCAAGTAGTGAAACCTTATCCAACTATATTTCCCCACCTATCTTTACGTGTATGTTTATGTACTTTCTCCGACAACATTTCACCAGAATATTCCACCCTTTCTTATGTTATTTGTGAGTGCTAATAGAGAAAGAGGAAGGGAAAAGGAGAAGGAAAAAAAACTGTTTTCAGAACGGAGGATGGAAGTAGGTGCATGGACGGTTATTGCTTTTCCATTCTTCTGTCTCTGTCAGCCAAGATATGTTGCTTTTTCATGATCCGAACGATTTCACGTACAAGGAAAAGGAAGGGAAATTTATGGGAGGCAGTCTCATTTCCGAATGCAAATTTACGACCAAAAGAGATCATGATTATATTTTCGTGTCACAGACTCTAAAACGATGCCAATTGCATGGACTTGAGTAAATGTGGTAGTGGTGGGTAGGGCTGGTTTGATTGGATTGGAACTGAAAGTTGAAAGGGGAATGGTAACATATAGTTCACAGCAGAGTGGAGTGACATCATCCACCCGAACACATTTATTGCTTGGTTCAGTTCAGCCAACAACGCCAACAATATGCATGAAGTCGGCTTACACTTATGCCATAAGAGAAAATAATGCAATTCAAGCGTAGACATTCAAGCAAAAAAAAACAGGAAAGGAAATGAGGTATGAGAAGTTTATGTTGATTTTGGATTGTTTTCTTTTCCCGTAGGTGGAAGAAGTGGAAGGGAAGTGTTCGCCAAATGAGACGCCAGACTTTGGGAACGAAAGGTTGGAAGGTGGGGGAGGCTACCAGACAGGTGGTACGCCGTCATCCTCATCAACCGTTGCTACTGCTGCTGCTGGGCATTCCAGAGGAGGGGATCCTGGAGCTGGCAGCACCTCAAAGGAATACCGTCGCGCATCCAGCTCCAGCCACCAGAGCCAACAGTCGGATGGTCACAGTGAACAGCACAATAGTGACTCAACGAGTGTTAGCAAAGCTCAAGCAACTTCCTCTGGATCGCCCTCAGAGAGTCCTGCCACCCGGTAACGTTTTAAATTTCTCTTGACAAAACAAAAAGAAACATGAAAAAAATATTTAAAAAAAATCTTTCATTATGATTATTATTAACATCTTTAAAAAAAAGTAACTAATCTGCCTATACAGCGTACCTATTTTACAGCAAGTCTTACGTTCGTTCGTTCGTTCTAACATGCTATGTATTAATTATTATACTTAACTGCTCAAATATTTAATTGTTCGAAATGGAGTTTTTAGTTCTCATATACAAAGTGCTCAATATTTATCAACTTGATGCTGCTGCTTTGATTAAAAAAAACTCGGCCGCATATTTATAAGATTTGAGCTGTTTCATTTTCTCGGCAAACAATGCATGTATCATTTCTAATTTAAAAAACAACTATTACTATCTATTAAACATACGGTAGAAACATTTCAACGACAAAAGTCCCCAGAAAACAAAAGGTTATTCAACCATATCAAACAGTTACAGAATATAATGCTTACTCAGAGAAGCCTACTCAATTTAGGGAGGGGAAAACATTATCAACATTTATGAAGAGACGTTGCATTACTCTCTGCTTTGAAATATGTATGCAGCAAAGTTCGACTGTTGACATGTTTTGTCGGAAAGTTTTTTTTTGTTTGGATTGTTACGCAGTTTTGGGTTTGTAGGATGAGATGCCTGTGTCAGACAAGTTTTTAATTACTTCTCTCCGCTCCCACTAGAAAAAAAGGTATCTTTAGCTTCTAATTTATATGCCAGTCGTAGTAATTAATACACATCGTCAGGAAGGAAGGAGGACGATCGTCATAATAGCACTTGAGAGAGAGGCCATACTATTCTATCAAAAAAAACATTTTTCTCCAGTTTGGAACGGCATAAATGTAATAGCAATGCAATGACCAATTGCATAGATAAATGACATGCTACGAGGACACGGTGATGCGCGATGACTAACAAACTTTGTTAGGCTACCTTCTTCAGAGGATTCAAAATTTAGGAGGGGATCCATAATGGATGATGGGATGGCCCAGACTCATGGATGAGTTTATATAATTGCCCATGTTATTATCAAAGTTTTATTTATGATGTTGGTTGGTAGCGGGCTTCACATTGTACGAGGAAATGACTTTTTCAAAAATCAAGTATGTGCATAATAGGTAGATAGTAGGGTAGATGTATAGGTAGGTATGTAAGTTGCGCTTCGGAATTGACGATCCGACCATACGACAAGGATTTATCTAACATATAGTCAACGGGGTAGTGGTAACTGATGCTTTCGAACTTTGAACGGGATTAAACTTTGGGAGCTGAGCTGTTACTAAATCACATAGTTTGTAATGAAGTGAGTAAATTATTAACCGGTTCCCTTTCGTTCAGGTTCGGGTGTGGATGTTGTAGAGTGGTGAATGGAGTAGATATACTTAATCAGGTTAAGTAAAAATAATAGCGTTCCAGCTTCAAGAAGTGATATATCTTATCGTTAGAGAGAGATGGAAGTGGGAAGGGATTTATAACGGGATCGATTCAACTTTTACTTACTTTTTCTGAAGATTGAGGCAGAAATGATGATAAATATTTTTGTAACGTAGTAGATTGATACATACATATAATAATTTAGTATATTACATGGAGGAATCATTTCGATACAATGTTTAAGCTAAATATTTTGTTTTAATTATAAGGTTGTAGAGTGAAGAAAGTTATCATCACTTACCTAAATAATTATGTTAGCGTAGCTGGGAAACACGACCCATTGTTATATGTCTATTGATAACAAATCAAAAGCTGATTGGCTTTTTTCTAAGGTTTCCTTACCATGATAGTCTACAGCTGGATTTTTTAATATGGTGTGGTGATCATAAACTATAACGTAACGTTGTGATGTGATCAATAGCAATCTGAGTATTTTTTATTTGTTTTATTTACCTATATTAGTCCATTTCATAGTCCATGTCTCCTTATTTAAAGATTCCAGGGGACGATATCCAATGTTCGATTGAGGGAATTGACTTGTTAGTATTTTATCCATGTTTCTGGTCTTAATTAACAATATGCATTTATTTATCTATTTACAAAATTTATAATATCTTTATAATTTATGATCGGGATGCATTGTTACTTGCTGAGGATTGACATGGTATTTTAAGTAATGATAATTAAAATTGATTGCAGAAGGCTCGGTTGTTGGAAAACGTAATTTACTCTGCTTATTTTGAAGTTGAAGAACTGTGTGTTTTAAGCTAAGTAGCGCAGCCCTCAAAAAATTACTTTTTTTAAAAGGAATTTTAAGAAAGCGGAGGCGAAATGTCAATGTCAATTAACTTCCAGTTTCCATAAATCTCAACAATACGAGTCCCCGCTTTATCTTCAACTGTGAAAAGTGAACAGCCACGTGTACAGCAAAAAAAAAAATAACGCTGTAGTACTAAAAAAAACTATATGAAACATATATAAAGGAAAGAAGGGTTTTATATAAAAGGATATCATCTGAAATAGGCATGTACATGCTTTTGTATATTTGTAGGCGTTTCTTCCGAACAATTCTTGGGAGCCCAAACTAATATTACATTTTGGAGAGATGTTGAGTGGAGAAAGTGGTTTGCCGCAGAAATAAAGAAAAAACAACAAGATCACGTTCATACCGGTGTGATTAAACCGTGGGAGCTTTTAGTTGTTCTTGTTTCGGAGGAAACGTCTATTCAGGCAACAACAAAAAACTGACTGTCTCAAGTGGGAGTAGAGAAAGGGAAATGAAAGTAAACTGAATGTTCTAAAATGAAACGGGGGCATTATCACTGCCTCCTTGGAGAAAGTTGCATTAATTTGTAGTAGCTCGCATAGAGAAAACCAACAATGCAACCGTAGCCTTCCGGCCTTGGTTTGAAAGGAACGCCAAACTGTCAGTGTTCTCCACGTTTTATTATGTGAAGCATAGCAGAAGGGAGAAAGTATAGATGTGTAGCTAGGTATTTATATACTGCATTACTAAAGTAAACAAAGTCGGGAAAAAAATGCAAGGCTTTCTTATTTACCAAACAGGAAAATAAGAATAAAAGGAACGGCCATATAAATGCTCTTTTGGAGTAGCGTATTTTTGTAGTCTTTTTGACTTGCCAGTTGAACTGTTTTACAATGTGCTGTGATGTGATGCACAACAGTATCAGGTTTAACCTTCACTGTGCCCCTCTTTCTAACACTTCCTTTTATTTTGTCGGTTGCTGGTTGCAAAACCATGATGGAGGTACGGATGATTGGGCTTGGTAAGATGACACATGTACTGCTTATTTCATTTTTTTGCAAACAAAAACAATCATCATGTTTAATAATAAAAAATCCGTCCTGCATTATTAAGGATGCTTTGGTGTGTTGAGCTATTTCAAACTTTCTCCAAAAACATTCCGAATTGAAACTGACTAGGTACATGCCTTCCCCATATTGATTAGGTATTCTCATATAGAACTATATAAGGATGGAAAAATGGGTTCATTGAGAATGCGCAGTAGTAACACGATATTATTATTCCTATTTTGATCAGTCTCATTTACCGGAACGTATTTCATTACGAAATTGAAAATTGTTTATCTGGCCGTCCTCCAATGACATGCAAGCTCGTAAAATAAAATAGCCCATTAGCAGATCTACCTACCAACCTACCTACATGCATTCATAGGTATGCCCATAGTTGACTTTTAGTTTTAAACAAAAAGAAAACGAGCTTCTACGAACGATCATCGTGAGACATTTAAATATCCTTTTTTCCAAAACAAGGAGTCCAACAGAACAGTTATGAAAACTGTCTTGTCACCACACTACTCACTTTTCTAATGAGCATGTCCTCTTACTGCTTCCTATCATATATTTAAAAGAGAAAGGAAAAATATGTTGTTTTTACGTTCAATACGAATGTCAACTGGCTAACAAGTATGGAGTCAAGTAGAAAGGAAAAGCATTCGTTCTCGTCGAGTCCTTGCAATTTTCCTAAAAAAAAATACCGCTCAAGTCCTATTATCTCCCTTTATAGTATGTATGGGCACATCAACAAATAAAACATTTTTCGGTTGGTCGCTTTATTCATTCCATCGTGCATTTTATTTGGGCCAACGAAAAATTGAACGTTCTTCTCTTCCTCGCAGCCACTTTTTCACAATTCAGCCCAGAAATGACAATAGAGTCTATAAATATTATTGTCTGTGGTAGTTATCCATAAATTGTCACATGTGCAAACACTGTTAATAGATCATTAGTGCTTGTGAGGCCGAGCGAGCGTGCGAAGAATGGAAACAATGGATGTAGTCAAAACACGGAGGGAGGAGAAACACTATCCTATTTAATTTTTCTTTGTGCGCTATTTCCGCTTCTCCTTCGATTATGCATATTTAGCTAAGTATTTTAATCAGGCTTTAGTTTTGCTGTTACAAAGTGTCGTGCGCTCTCCAGTAATAGCTGCTGCTATTTATAATGATGTTGATATACGGACATTATGAATCATGCCGAAAGATTTCCTTCTTTCGAGGCATACGTGTTCTAAGCTTTGCTATGATAACGTAAAGGTGGCTATTTGGCCGTGTACCTCCGTAAATATTGACAGTCCTACATATTTATGAGGGAGAATATATTTGTAATTATCCGAAGATTATTATATTAAATTTCGTCCCCAGAAATTTTCCTTGTTGAGTTGAGGCCATATCTCATTATCATCACCTTCCATGGTAGTAGATATATCCTGTTTCAAGTTGAAGTGTGAAATCATGAAGGGCTCTCCGTATGTGTTCGGTTCCACTTGGTGAACTTTCCCCACTGCATTATGGATATTGGAAGGAAAAATTGGGAGCACCACCACGAAGATGTTACATAATAATGTGATATTTGAACAAGCTATAAACCTCCAGATGAATCCGAAATATCGAAGCTGATCATAAAGGGACTTTCAGCTGAGAAGAGTCGGCAGAGTCTTGGAGCGACGTGTTTCGTGCCATGGATGATGCCAGTGCCAGACCATGTATGTTGAATGCTACCGTTGCTATTAAGTCAGTTGGGCATTCTTGGAGAATGAAACTGTCAGATATAAAGTCGGAATCCCATTTTTATCCATTCGTGTGTTCATGATTAAGCGAACTGTAGCAGGAGTGGTGACTGTAGAGGAAGGGTTGAGCTCTGCTCCGGTAGTTGGTAGTGTAGCCAACTGTCATCGTATCTCGTCAGCCTTCATGACAACTTAGTAATTAGCCAATTTTTCTCATTTCGGTGAAAATACGTAATAGTGGCGAGGGGAGTCAAGCCTTCTCCTGCTTCTACTAGTAACAATGCACTTCCACCTCCTCCATAAAAACTGATGATGGCAAATATAAAGCCCATCGGGTTGGACATATATAATATTCACATATTTTTTTTTCTCTTATTATGGAACCCCTCATGTGTGTAATATTATATCAATTATTTAATCGGGAGCTGAACCCTCCAGACCGGCTGCGACTGTGCTCATCATCATGCAATTGGGAGATAATTCCCTTCAGAAGTCGCAAATTATGTAAAAGGATACGGCCGGAAAATACTACTATAGGTAGGAGAAGAAGGCACATGTTCAAAATGAATGTGGCGACAGCATCGGTTGACGCTAAGTAGCCCACTTTTTCCTGACCAGTGCAGTAGTCAGCCGGCATTCCGACCATCATCATGAAATGAAAACGATCCAACTAATCCAGTGGCAATATGAGCACAAAACATAACTGTTTACGAACGTCGCCGTTCATTTGGACGTGTCCGTTTTTTTTTCAGTGCAATAATAGATAATACAAGGGAAATAAATATAACAAGTGCGCATATCCTCCTTTTCAGACAATTCCAATTCGGAATTTTAAAGAAAACAGTTTTTGGGGGGAAGTTCTTTTTATAAATGGTTCTACATTATGTGAGGTATCTAGCTAGCATTGGATTTTTTTTTTCTTCAAAAAGCTAACGTGTTTTTTTTTCTTCCACAGAAGAACCAAGTTTTTGTTGTCGGTTTAGAGATAAACCCTTGTTTAAAAAACAATCCTGGCTTGAATACACTTTTTGTTGAGTATCAGATTTCAGTCCATGTGCCTTTTTTCTCCTACAATGGGAGAAGAAGAAGGAGAAGCATTTTGCGGTAAGAACCGGGAGGGAAGAAAAGGCAAGATGTTGGATAAGGAAAATTTTCACACTCAGCCAGTCATGCATGAAAAAGTGTCATGGAATGGTGGAATAGGGAAGGGAACTGAAGAAGAGAGGTGGAAGGACTGAATTACTGGCGAAAAAAATAATACTCTGTCTAACAATAATATGCTTCTATCTCCTCATACCATTGCCATTCATCTATAACCAGAAGAGCCACCACGGTTTAAGGCTATCATTCGCGAGATAATATGATATAAGGGAAACAGCTAGAGAGAATGAGGGAAAGCAGATCAAAGAATCTGAAAAGAAAAATTCTTATCACACAAACAACCAACAAGAGAAAAGAATGGAGAAAGTGACATCTTTCTGTTTACTAACTTTCCTCTCTTTTTTCCTCTTCGGTGGGGCTTTCCCCACCACCACCACCACAGAAATATAGTCATACCGCCCGCCCACATAGACTTTCCCTTTCTCTTTGTATAAAAAAAATGTGATACTTTTTTCCTCCTTCCTTATTTATGTTTCGGGTTCAATCTTCTTCAAATTATAGAAAGTCAGCTTATGGAAATAAATTCATTATTATATACATACCCGAAATACGTAGGTAGGTACATTACATAAAAAGCTACATAATGGCATAATATGTATAGTGAAAGTGAAAGTGTGAGAGGGGCGATCATCATCCGACTGGGAAGTGGTTTAAATACAGTTTTCATTATCATTCATCCTCCAACCAACCATTCCTTTGGTTGATATACGTTCCCAGTGCATTCCTCCCTTCTTAATGACCTGTGCAATGGAGAAAAGTGGCAGTTAACTGGGGAAGATATATGGCAATAAAAACATTTATGTGTGTGTAGTTGTTTTTATGATGTCATACCACACCGCCAGCCAGTCCGAAACTACAGGGCTGTGGAGCTGATTGCAACGTGTGAGAAAAGAAATCCTTAAGTGCTTATACTTATTCGCAATAAAATAAAATGTTCCTTTTTTTAAATTCCCTTTCCAGCAAGGAAGGAATGTGCCTCAAAAATACGTTATTGTTGTTATGCATGGATGGGTGGAGAGGAAGGATCTATGGACTCGACTACGAGGTGGTTGGTTGGTTGGTAGTATTCTAAGCTGATTGTGAGTTTTTAGCTTTAGCTCTGGCTGGAGGAAAAGGAATGAATGTGTTACAGTTGGGAGCTTTTGCATCTCTTATTACATCTGTTTGTATACATTCTCGGCTGAGGTGTAAGAAAAGTAAAAGGGAAAGTTTTTTTATATGATGGCATTCTTATTTTCCAACGCAACGGAACGAAGAAGACTTGGCTAGTAGTAGGTCGTTTTACACCCTTTCAAGAATAGCATTAGTAGTTACTACACAAACCCAGTGTAAATCCATGAAAAGCTTCCTTCCTTCCTCCTTCTTGTGACTTCATTGCAGTTTCTTCGGGACAAACACATTATTGTATTAAAGGGGGCATTGTATGAGGAGGGAGGGAAAGCGGAACAATATTCTTCCTGGAATTCTTCTCCATTTTTTTTTCTCTCTCTCACACACACACAAACGTACCCCAAGGGATATTCTACCTTTTCTTCACCGTCGTCATCTCTTTAGCTAGTAGCAGTGGTGGTGGTGGTGGTGGAGGTGAGTCTCGGAGAAAGTGGAACGACACTGGCTCAGTTATAGTGTAACTTGCTAAAAAAGAAAAAGAGTCCCTGTCCCTGGTATAATAATGATGGTGGCGGCGGCAGCGGCAGTGTTGATGGTTGGTTAATGTTGGTCGTCGGCCGTCGTTTGTCTTGGCTTTATATTATGGAGTCCCCCCCATATAATGTGTGTACTCACGGAAGCATTACACCCTATTACACCAGTTATGTGTAACACTGTTACACTAACTTGGCCCGGAATCTAGGCAATAAGTCTGTCTGCTGACTGGGAAAAATTTTCGGATTAGGATCATGGACTTTCCTCCAAACTTTTTCTGTCTTGTGGGGTGGTGGCGGTAGTGGAGGTGATGGTGACTGGTGGAAGGAGGCATTCCTTGGCATGCATATGATGATAGTGTGGTGCCTCTCCGTTTCAGAAACTTCTTCTCATTATGCACATACTGCATTTTAACATTTCGCATGTCACTTCCCACTTACCATAACACTGTCCCTACTTACTCAACTCCAAAGAAGCAAAAAATATGGAATAAACCTTTAAAGCTGGTATAGTGTTTGGCTGGGCCACATTTTGCTCTTACACCAGTTTCTTTCCATGAACTTCTGAATGCTTCATCTTTTGACTAAAAAGTGATGTGATGATAGTCTACCGCTTGGAACTAGTTTTCCCAGGAAATTACTACGCTAGGTACGTTTTTTTTCGGTATGAATGTGAAAGATCAACATCTTCATTTGATGAGTGGAGTCCCTTATCCAACCCACCTTCCAATTTTAGGAGCACCAAAGAACTAATTTCCTTTCATTGGCTCTCGATCTGCTCATAACTAATCATCTTGCTTTTATTCCCACTCTCTGGCGACATAAATTCTTTTTGATACGTGGAGGCGAACCGTGATAGTCAAAACTAAAAAGGGGAAGTACTGGGAATAGTAGCAAAAATAGCTTGCTCTTTAAAAAAACATTCATATTGCCTCCCTTTGACTCAACCGTGTTTATTGCTTTCTAACTAACATTCATAAAGGTAGGGACAAGTAGGTGGTGAATATAATGTAGAACGTGAAGAAAGAAAATGAATTCCGCTGATCATACAAATCAACAATAAAACGAGGTTCGGAATAGTTTACAAAGCTTTCTTTAGTTTACATGTGAATTGTTTACGGTAGAAATGGAATACCGGATACGTTGATTGGGCTAATCTTTTTCAAAGAACTGATCAGCTAGTTATGTTATATAATGTTGCTGGCTTCTCTTCCCGTCCATTTGGGGTTTCCTATAAAAAAAACTCAGCAGCAACTCCATTGACACCACCACCCTTTGAGCAAATTCTGCTAGAGTCAACCTTTAGGAAATGAATTTTATGATACTTTTTTTTGCTCCCCCTCCAAGCAAAGACACCCACCTGGTTAGTCTTTTCTCGCCAGTTGGGCTGGAATATTTTTTTTTTACTTCGTTCGTACCTAATTTTGTGGAGGACGACGACGCATCTATTTATTAAAGGAAATATACATGGGTGGTGGTGGTGGTCATAAACCACGAATTTGTCTATCAGCCGGAACTGATTAACTGATGTGCAAATCGTTAGAAGTGCAGGGAGAAGTCTGCTGCTTTCTCAGTTCATCCCGCAGTTCCTTTTTCCTCTTTGCTAGGGAGGGATTGAGTGAGTTCCGCGTAAGTAAATTCCTTTGAGATTTTACTAGATATCCAGCATGATGGGCTGCTCTTTTGATGGCAGTGCCTTTTTCGCTTTAATGTAATGGCTACTCCCGGTGATTGGATGTTATTCGGAGGAATCCTTCATTATTCCGATGTGATTACAGTGGGTAGATTAGCCAGTGCTACATGACATTACATTCCTGCATAAAGTTTCAACTTTTTTGAGCAGTTATATATTTGCGTAACATGTGGTAGCCGTGGGGATTGTTTTGGTTGTTCAAGTGGAGTTTTTAATCAGTGTTCGATGGAGGATCCACTCCTTTCTAGATGAATAACGTAAGGGTGAACTTTAAAACATTGAAAATTTGTATTCTATTTTTGAAAAGCAAATATACTATTTAGACCAAGCCTCTGCAATCAATTTGTTTTGGTAAGATTGCGTAAATCTTAATTACTATTATGGGCCGTGTAGGGAAACTAAATTAAGACACGACACAAATAACTACGAAGCAATCTAATCTAATGTCATATTATTATGTGTCTTTGAATATGGAACACACAGAGTTTACTTGACTGACGATCACTGATAATAAAAGCGCAACTTAATATTAGCCTTAATAACTGTAGCCTCTACTTATTATTTTAAAAACGTTAAATAATAATAGCACAATTTAGTTAACAAATGTAGACTATATATTTTCTAGTTAAAACAAAAATATTTGTAATTTATGATTTGCCACGATTCCAACATTAGTACAGTAATAGTCATTTTTTACTAATAAATTAATTAATGTATTCATAAACTCCATCGAAGTTGTGGTTCAGGAACGGAAACATACGTATGAATCATCTAATTATACTAATCCCTTTAATTTTCGCCAACAAACAGGACTATCGAATACGAATACGTTTTCAGCACAATGAGCAGCTTTATAGCGAAGATGCGATTTACAGCAGTATTGATTTGCTAGCATAAATACTTTTGTTAGTTATTTAGAAATTTGTTTTTGGTAAACCAGAGCAAACAATTTAAGAATTTTTACTGGAACCTTTTCTCTCAACATTTTAAAAACATTTTATGTGATTTTTGCAGCTCTCTTTCCCTCTCAAAAATATACTTTTTTTACGCCAACATTGACAATGGCAAAAAAGAAGAAAGCAAATTTTTGGTGTTGACTATTTTGCAGACTTTCAGAACTCAGCAGATCTAGATCAAAAAGTGTGGGTGAGCAGCAATGGACAAATCTCCGAGCTGTTTTGGCATGGTATGGTCGACTTAGGAGGATCAAGAGGTCGGTATACAGCAAACGCTATGCGTATACATAGCACCTTCAAAATTTATTTTGTTTTTAAATAAAAAAAGTTACCTAAAGTACTTCTCCAATGCATTTCTAAAAGAAATGAAGAATAATTTGTAGAATTTTTCCCCTGTTATTTTGTAATTTTTCGATTTCTGAAAGTCCAATGTTTTTCATGTAGTTTTGTGCGTACTTTATTTTTGTATAAAAAATGAACTCAAACTTTTTTTTTACGCCCGTCCACTTTCGGCAAAAAAAAACTCAATTCTTTCTACTTTCTATCTACAACCCAGTCTAGTACCCTATTTTATTAGGTTGTTGTTGTAGTCGATAAATCACTATATGCCCACCACCCACCACCATGTACCCAACTTAATTTTAATCTTTCACATTTGTCTCGTAGTATTGTACTGTGACATTTATAAAAGTACGCAATACTTGGTTGGTTGTCGTAATAATATGTTGGTTGGTACACGTATCCCTTTTTTGAGTCCACCTGTTTTCTATTTCCACTTTCTTCACACATTAAACTTTCTAAACTATAACTTTCTACAGTTTTCACCATCGCACATCATTGCGGCAACGATTAATCATTTTCAAGAAACATGATACGCACAAAAATACTTTGTTCGGCGAAAAGCTTTTTTTTTGGCCTATATATATATACCGCACAAAACTAATATTGAATGAATGTGAATGAAGGAGACGTGTTCAATGTCTGAAATTTTACTTGAACCGACGTGAAAAGTTAGTCTCATTCCTTTTAATCGAATTCCGAATCAAGTACCTATTAAAATGAATATTGCGTCAGGCGACGGTCATATTTACTCTCACCTCCTGAGGTTAGATGTTAGGTATACATTAATAAACTTGCTTCGAACTAGATATTTCTTTAAGGCATGTTACTCTCGCTCTGTTACATTCTTTATGTATAACCCCGAATAGTTGTAATGAATTACGTATAATATGTTTTGTGCGATGGAAGTAGAGTAACCCTAAGCTAGAGAGGCAGTTTAACGTTGATTGTTAAGATGAATCATAATTAATTACTATTTGCGTACGTATATTTTTTCTGTGTCAAGCAATCAAGTAGGATTATAGATACTTGATTAAATTATTGTCTGATTCTTAAAAAAAAGTGTATGTTATGGATATTTTCTCCGTATACCAGGTTGCCCCAGTGGATATATGCCCCTCTCATTCCTATCTCAGTTATGTACATAACGTCCGTATTTCGAATGATAATTTTTTTAGGGAGTAAACTCATATATTTATGTGTACGGTGTATAACTCATTTATATTAAAATATGTGAAACATTTTGATACCGTTGATCCCTCGTGATTGATAAGTAGATGCAATAGATAGATAGATAGATAGATAGGTTTTATTGTGCTTAAGAATACCACAGTATACACACAAGAGTTACATTAATAATACAGTCAGATATATAGTGATCTCTCCTAAATCAGCCAATTATTCAAATAGGAAAAAAAAATCTAAAAGATAAAAAACCTACGATAAGATGTAAGTAAATTTAGAGGAGAGATGAGACGACACCAGAGGA
>JAQGAI010001870.1:0-13543 GCA_034696905.1 Lepidocyrtus violaceus
TAAATAAATAAATAAATAAATAAATAAATAAAAGAATAAAGTGCAGCCACATCCAAATCATAACGTTTTTATTCCACACATCACATCTATCCCCATCCCCGACTGCATGTAAAAAGCCCCGAGCCAGTTTTTCTTATCAGTAAGCCATATCCATACAATATTGACGACCGACCATCATGGCATAACATAAGTTGGTATTTATTCTGATTTTCTAATTTTTCCCTTCAGAAATTACTTTTCTTCTGATAAAAACCCTACCCGGTTAATAAACGTGAATATACATTCATGCATCAAAATAAGTTTCCTTCTTTTAAGGTTCACGGAGGAAATCATAAAAATAAAGAGTAAATGCTTTTTTAGAGAAAAAAAATCACCCGCAATCAGTCAGTCAACAGAGTAACTGAAGCACACTCACTAAAAAAATTCAAAACAGTTTTACATTTTTTTCTCACATAGAATGAGTTATAGGTATATCCACCTTTAAACTAACTCAATTGATAAAAATAAATGCATTATTGCTCCACTGGGAATAAGCGGATAAGTAATATGGATCGGGTATGGATATGTAAGCGGGGGTGACTTCGACTTCTCCGATGATGGTGAAAGTTCTCACGATTCAGAAGAAAGAAAAGGAGGCTGCTAAGCTATCTCGCTTGATGATATGATAAAACATATGACGGGTATAAAGGAAGTTGCAAGTGGCTTCTCGTCTTTCCCTTCCCTTCCCTTCATTCCATCCCTTCCCTTTTTCTCTTTAGAAAAGAATGAAAGAACCGGCGGAGGAGGAAAGGAAGAAGGAGGTTGGATGTCCATCATCATTAGACTCTCAGCCAGAGTTATATAAGATCAACTATTACGATACAGCATTTAATGCGAAACTGTTAGTTTGGTTTTTTCCTTCAATGCTTTTGATTTGATTAACGTTATAAAGAGGGAAAATATGAGACCTGGCATAAGTAACATCATCAAATCAAATCAAACCGTAAAATAAACTTTTTCAGCGACAGCGAGTGAGGGAGCGAAGGGTGAAAATAGAAGAAAAAGCGTAGTGAATCAACATTCAACAATGACAATAACAATGATCGTCATCATCAACATAGAAATGGCCATATATGAATGATGTTTTTTATGGGAGTTGAGTTACGTAACAGTCTAGGTATTTGAAAGTCAGTAGATAAGTAAGTAAAGAGTGGTAAGGAGCAAACGGTAAAAATTATTTCTCTCTATTTTTTATAGTTTGTTTGGTGAAGCGGTCTCCCTAGCTGCTCACTTCCTTTTTTAACAACAATATATTACATAGGCAGTGGTGGTGTGATGTGCTGGTGTTGATGAGATAAGGGGGAAAAGACCGGCATTTATTGTGATGTTTTGTAAGGAAGGAGGTTTTTGTAGAGTATGTTATGTTATGTCATAGCGGCATTTTTTTTTGCATGTAGAATTGGATTTTTTTCCTACTGATTGGGAGAAGATTTTCATCTCTTCAGCTTTGCCCCGTCTCTTCTCTACTGGCTTGTTTGACAAGGGTAAATATTCCGTATTTGGAAAATATCCGGAGAAAAAAAAACCGTAAACGGAGATGACGCCCACTCGGGAGAGAAAGAAAGAATGATATTTTTCTCTGTAACCTTTAGAGCCAGTCCCTTCACTTGATCTGCGTCCACCGTCATAAATACACCTACGACAAATAGAACGACAGACCAACAATGCTCACTGTCACTGTCATTGTTGACGTAATCTTTTTTTGAAGTTGAGAGGAACCTTGTTTTCATCCATAGTATTACTAACATTAGTCATGGGAAATGACAAAGAAAGACAAATCAAATCAGGCGGAGATACGATAGATTTAGAAGGGGTAAGTTACATAATAAATAAGTTAGTTTTTTTTCTTCACTTGGCAGTTTTTATGTAATCAGTTAAGGTAACTGTGTTCACAAAGAAAATCCGGTTTCCGGTTCTCATTAAAATCCAAAGAAAAACCGCAAGATATTTATATGACTTGTTTGCTCGTTACGTATTGTTGTACGATTTTGTAATAATAAAAAAGGGAAATGCATGCTTATTGGATTCCTCCATTGCGTATTACATTACGTAACAGCTATGCAGTCATTTCAGTAATTAAGAGGTACTTTTGCTTGGCTGCACTTTCTCAAGGATTTTGTCACTGGAGAAAAGAAAAGCAATTAGCAATATAGGAAATGGCAATGAAATAAAATGGCCGATGTCATCACAGTAGCCAATAATTCACTGTCAAAATGTCTACAAAGTACACCATCATTATCCTCCGATATCATTATTAGTTATTACAACACTATTCATAACTAACTAATCCCGATGAAGGCCGCCATTCAGCCGTTCCAAAAATCTGAATGAATAGGAGTCTAATTGAAGTACGCAAACAGATGAATGATGATAATGACCTACGCTAGACTAAAGAGAGGTATCATGTTCCACACACACAAGTCATTATTTCCCTCAAACAATTTTATTTAAACATTTAGTTTTTATTACGATTTATGAGGATGAAGACGATGATAATGATGATGGTAATGACGTCTTCATTTCCATTTCATTATGGAAGGATTGAGGCTTCAAGGCTGGGGATCACTCAATAGGAAAGGCTTATAATACCATGCCAGTGCAGTAGCATATCTTATGTCATTCATGTCATTTTCAATTTTTCACGATGCACTTCCATCCTGTCCTGTCTCCTCCACAAACGAACAAATTACCTCAAGCAGTAGAGCAAATAGAAGGAGATGAATTCGAGAGAGAATGAGACAGTTTTCCTCCCGTCTTGACTTTGACATAATCATGCCATACGTAAGCTATGATAATGATAATGATCGTATGACATTACGAACATTTTACCGCACTGGAGCAACAAACCAGGAGGAAAAGTCTCATTCTGGATATTATGAGTTTTAAAAATAGTTCACGTTCATTCACAACATAAAACATAAAAATGAAATTAGATGGTTTAGGTTTTTTATCAGACAAATACTCCTGAATTTATGACAAGATTGCGTAATGACATGACATGATGGACTAAAATCAGTTCATTTCACACTTCATCAGAAGAGCAGTGTCATGCCGGCATCGGCAGAAAATTTTATTGCATTTTTGGATTCATTCTCATCCGAGTAGAGAGGAGAGGACCGAGTGGGACTACGTGTGAAATTCCAAACGATTCCCTCCTCTCTGGAGAGTGGAAAACGGTCCATTTAAGAGCAATAAAAATGAAACGCATTCAATAGAAAAAAAATTCTCCCTGTTTTTAATTTAATATCTGCGGTTTTAATGACCCTACTCATCCCATTCAAATCTCCATGTACCTTAAAAAATTGTCGGCACATTTTGTTCACCCTTCCCATATGAATTTGAATACGTCACAAATATACTTACAGACAGACAGACGGGGCTCCGAAAAATTATTCACTTTGAAACCATCTCATTTCACGAGGAAATTATAGTTGTGAATGGAGAATGGGATTATTTTCGTTTTATGATCCGGTGTGGTATCCTCCTCCTCCTCCTTTGCATGCGATTATAATATACCAGAGCAAAAGTCTTTAAAATGTGTTAATGTGAGCACATAAATGAGTCCACATAAAAAAACTATTTTGCTTGCTTAAAAACTCTGGAGAAAAAAATGGGGATGATGACGATGGTGATGGGATGTCAAGGCAAAAGAAATTACCAAGAGGATGCCGACGCCATCATCATCACATAGCCATTCCTCAGTGTCCTTTACTGACGCTAAGGAGATGAGTGCAGTGGGGCATGCATGAGAACCAAGTCATTAAAATCCCAGTTCTCCCGAGCTTTCTTCCTTGCAGTTTTCTTGAGAACGGGCATAAACAAGAAGGAGTTCTTCTAAATTCAATTAGATTGGATGCAATACTGCCAGTGCAGGGGAAAAAAATCTCCATATTTTTCTGTGACGGAAGAACTTGCATCGGATCATCAGATCAGGATCAGATTGTGAAATGACAACTGTGAGACACTGCTTCTTTCAGTTCTTTTTTCCATGAATGGCTGATTCACTCAAAGTCATTGAGATTTGCATAATGCGCTTTTTTTCTTACAGAGCGAAGAAAGGGAAGAGAAATAATCCATGTTAATGCAAATCAAATTGCAGTTCAGCCTTCCTGGTTTCAACTTCACCCTTGCTTGCTTGTTCTCCTCTCAAAAATGGCAGAGTCAGGCGGAGCAAAAAAAAACTAATAAGCTGTATTTAATTGGCTTGCCTTTTTTATCTGCTTACGTTTCCCTTCTTAAAGAATGTCTAATGACCCGAGAGAGAAAGAAAAGTTTTTATTGTAAGGAATATGAATATGAAAAGAAATGCAGTTGGAATTGAGGACAAGGTGAGTCATGCCATAAGTCATGGAGTGCAGTTTGAGGACTGGGCGACGTGATGTGATCGATCCGGATCATGATCAGGCCATATCACCCAATAAATAAAAAAAATGCAGTTGAATGTTGAATTTGAATGCAACTGAATTTGCTGACTGGACAGATTTTTTCATCATGTCTGGAATATGGAACTCCTTATCAAATTCTGATTATTAATTAATACTCGGCAGTTATTTTTTATTGATAAAGAAAAAAAGAGTCTGAGAAAAAATAGTGAGAAAATCGTAAAGAGGGTCAATGATTTCTATTTCAGTTGAACAGCTTAATTATATGATATTGTTCATGGCATGATTCTAATTCTGGCTACTTGACCCTACCAGAGAGGTCATCTCACCATTTTCTTCAGCATCATCATTCATTACGTGGAAACAAAGTTTTATAAAAAATATTCGTCCACATACAATTAACTGCAGTTTGCATATTAAATGGAAGGATGGGAGGCGTCGTTAAGGTCGTTTCGATTGACTTCATTTTCATTCCTTCTCCATCCATATCTCTCCAAAAACATGGTTTGACTTTGGCTGGCTGGACTTTAAATGGAAAGGGTTAACGTTATATATTTAAGGTTGATAATCAGCAGTGTTCGCTATAGGTCAGTGAAAATGTCAAGATTTTAGGAAATACTTGTCATCATTAAGATACTTAAAATGAGACGGAAAGTTATCTTGGACGTAGGACAGAATAAATTTTATACACGATTGACAGTTGATTGAAGTTTTTCTCTTGAATGAATGCAATTTTTAAAGATTTGCCTTTTCTTGAAAATCACTTTTCCATCAAAATGTACCCGAATAAATTCAGTGGAACAAATATGCGCATTTTTGTTTCTCTGAAAAATTTCACAATCTAGTTTTAACGCAAAAACTTAGGCAGATCCTGACAGGCTGTACGCAGCCTGTCTCAAGAAGGTTTCCTTGTCTTTTCCCTGACGTTTTTATGGGATTCCTCCTACTCACTCCTACCCTGCGTAGCTGGAAGCTTGAATTCGCATCCCAAAAATCCCAACCTATGCATGCAGCTTGCTGCGTTACCACTGTCGGAAATTTTCTCTGCGAAATATCCATCCTTTCCATCTCATTCCTCTCTTGAAAACTCACAATATGCAAATGCATGACTGACTGATAAGAATCTGATTTGATTTTAATAAGATTGCAGTGCATCTTACATAACCAGAAACAAGCATACAGAAGGAAGAAAGGACAAACATAGGTACGTGCACTTTTTTCTGGATTTCTTATATCCCGATCAAAATCTTTTGACATGATATCGTCATGTTCAGTCTAACGTGCAAAATCTGATGGAACCATTTTTTCCTCCCATCCTACGACTACGTATGAGTTCTTCTTGCCAATGCAATGCCAAGTCCCATTTCGAATTCAAATTGAAAAGGAAACATTTTAAAAGCTCGCTACATTTTTTTTTGCGGATGATGTGATATGATATGATATGCCGATAACGATAACAAGATTCACGGAATGGCGACTAACACGAATGGGAATGCGGATGGAGAAAAGTTTTTACTTTTTTCCTCAGTTTTTATTTTATTTAGTATGCGGACGGCGTATGAAGGTACTTGTCAAAAGTTAACAACCTTCCTCCTTCACTTGATCATCAGCATCGTCATGATCGTCCTCATCATTTTTTTCTTCTTCCCATATGAAAAAAATCCTCCACATGCTCAGTCTAAGTAAATCCAATCATTCAATGTGTGTAAGCAATAATAATGAAAAATTTCATTTAACATGCACACAAACACAGACAGAAGGAGAGAGAAAAAAAACTACTAGAGAGAAAAGTTGATTACATTCCGCCTCTTCTTCTTCTTCTTATACGCACTCTTCTTCATCCATTCTCATCCTCTTGCATGGATGCATATATACTTCCATTTCACTCAACAAGAACAAAAAAAATCAAGTCACTTTACGTACTTTTCTAGTAAGGCGGAAAAAATGTCTTCTTCTCAATGCCTTCTTTTCATTTTTCGCATGTTTTTACTATACACAACCGCTTTGATCTTGATCCTCCCCATCATTTAAGATCGGATCATCATCAGCATCAGCTTCACATTTTTTATGCAAAAAAGCTCTTACTTTTATAATTAATTAGAAAATCGGCTCACCTTGAAAATCCGATTTTTAACGGGGGATTTTCCTCAAAGATGAAATTTGTCTCTTGCGAAGATTTTATCCTCTCCTTCTTCTCTTTCTTCGCCTTTTGTGTTCCTTCCGGTTTTAAACTTTTTTTTACTTTTGTTATTTTTTTTCTACAAAGTCAGTAGCACTCCTCCGTATTTATGGGAATTAGTATCAAGAGAAATTAGCAGATTTCTATATGGCATAGCTAGTAAATATTATCTTTACAATCGTGTCACAAAGGAG
This sequence comes from Lepidocyrtus violaceus, assembly GCA_034696905.1. NCBI lineage: Eukaryota > Metazoa > Arthropoda > Collembola > Entomobryomorpha > Entomobryidae > Lepidocyrtus > Lepidocyrtus violaceus. Next base: position 6,795 of record JAQGAI010001870.1, read on the forward strand.
ATTTTTTTTTGGGAGAGAAAAATATTTTTACTTTTTTCTTCAGAGGATGAGGATCTAAGCTCGGTAATTTGTTTTTAATGAATTTTTGTATTAAAACCAGAGAATTTAGCTCAGCTCATATGACATTCCTTGAAGCAGGGAAGATTCCGTATCTCCTCCTCTCTTAAAGATGCTTAACATGTCATCAAAGTTGTTTTCTCACATAAGAACATTCACTTTTATCCAGTAACAAGAATGCGTAATAAAAATGTGCGTAGGTTTTTTCTGCCTTTTTCTTCTTCCAGAGGAAAAAAAGCGAAAATTTATACAGATTTATTTATCTTTTTTGTCAGAGGAACTCACACGAACAGAGAAATTATTATATTCACTTTAGAGAAAAATAAAAACACTTTCCTCATAAATTAATTTTTTTTTCACTTCACAATTTGTCCAGTACTGAGGAGAATTCCACTGGATAAAAACCACAGCAGCAGATTTAAGGCGGCTTTTGAGATGGAATTTTTATTCTCATGCAACAAGTGTTGTGATGGTGGAGGGATGATTATGATAGGGATCCTCCTTGCTCTTCCTTTCAATTACGAAGTGATAGTGAAAATCATGGACGCATGTAGAATGGCAGGTGAGTCAAGTTGAGTAAGCGTACTCGCAGACAGAAAAGCGGAGAGGCAAATGACTTTGTTCGTTCGTGGTGGTGATGCACTGCACACGGTCGACAAAGACCAACTGACTGTCTACATGTTTCTTGTTCTGACTTTGGCTCTTCTAAACTTTACTCTCTTGACGGAGGAGTAGACTTGAAGTCTTGAAAAAAGGATTTTTTTTTCTTATGGCTTGATATACAGATAGAATGGATAAGAAAAAGGCAGCAGCAGTCGTAGTCGTCTAAAGGAACTTGGTTGACTTTGACTTACACTTTATTATGGAGCCTGCTTTGCTCACATGTATTATGCAGCCATTCACTAAAGAATGTGATTAAGATTATTTATATGTAGGATCGACTTACAAACAAAAAGTAAAAGAGGTTTTTCGGGACCAATTTTTTTTATACAACTATTTTGAGAGGGGTTTCCTCTTTGTCAAAAGCAAGTGAGAATTAAGCATACTGCATGGGCTTTTGGAGAAACAAACAGACACACGGACAAAAGCGAAATTCTAATTTTTTTCTTCGCTTATGTTCTCACGAGAAATATGCTGGACTGGACTGGGCTGGACAACGGACAAGTATAGTAAAGAAGGGAATATTATGGTGAACAGGAAATTTTTTCTATTATGTTGGTCAAGAAGAAAGCCAAACATTCGGAGGGGGCTTTGGAGGAACTGGAAGGCTTATCAGTCACATATGTGCTAGCTAAGAATAGTTTTTTTTATACGGAGAATATTTTTTGAGACCGTATAATGTCCAGTTGGGGGAGAATGAAGGAAAAGGGGAACTCTTTTTTTATGTATTTGTTTCTTAGCCAAACTGCATTACAGTGATAGTGCGTGTGTTACTGGAACTTTGCTGGACGATGATGGGGATGTTGTTGACGATGAGAAAAGAATGCTTTTGGGAATGATGGTCGATAATGACGTTGGCCGGGTTGTGTGTTGTGGGGAATGCACTGGAAAACTGCACAATAAGTACAAGCCGAACAAAAGAGACTCTTTGTTTATTTCTTATTATGTAAAAAGAAAAGATGATTACTCAAACTGTTCTCAAGAGAGAGAAAAAAACTGAAGCTTGAGCTTGAGCTGAGAGATGGATGCAATGTCATGCGACCATCATAATCATCCTGTTATGCACTTGTCCACTTGATGGGAACCAAAAAGAGTCTCACCATCATCCACTCCACCGTATCCGCTCTATTGTTCCGCGCTTATTAAATTCCGATGCAACGCTGGAGATGCAGCTGGACGCTGGACAACGCACGATTATGACTATGGCTATGAAAGAACCTTTTATACCAAAACTGACATAACTGTGATGGGATGTGTTCTCTTTAATGCTGGACTGGACTGGACTCACTTGAACTTCAAAGTTGATAATTTTCCCCTGATAAAAAAACGGAACTGTATTTGCTTGCCTGCCACATGCATGGATTTACATATAGCTATTTGTCACTTTAAAAAATGGAAGATCCCACATCAAACAAACAAAACGGAACTTCTGGTTTTAAAGAGCATTGCATTCTACAAGCAGCTATCCCTATCAGGGTCAGATATTGACTGACTCTTATTCGAGCAAAATATAATTATGCCATATTCAACTCTCATAATATGAAATACAAACATACATAAATAAATACTGCAAGTAGAATGAAAACGGAATAAGTAGAATGGTTGATTACCACACATTACAATAAAAATTCGAATCCTCTCGTGGAATTCTAATGTAGGAAAGATTGATTCCTCACTTTCTGATAATAATAAAAAAAAGGAGGATGATGATGATGGTGTTACTGATGATGTGATGATATTGCTGTATTTTAGGATGTTATTTTTTTATCAGAGAGAATATGCCGATTACCGACATGTATCCATACACAGTCATAACGTACTTTGTTATAAGCAGGGATGAAAATGTTCCTAGCTTGTTTGAGATATGAAATGGGATATTGATAGTGACTAGGGAGAGGGTTGCTACGAAGGGGGTTTCTAATTTCTGTTCTACTAGTCATCACGTCCATTCAACATCATCATCAGTAAAGTATCAGCTTCGGATTCAAATCCAAACCAAACTCATATCCCATCGTAAAGTAAAAAAAATACGATATCATCAGAGTCAGACCAGAAGAGTCGAAATGATAAGCCCAAAATATAACACGACCACCTCCACACCATCAACATACCAGGTAAATATAGCTATAGAATGTTAGGTAGGCTTCTTCATATGAAAACATAACGTTTTTTTAACAGAAACCAAGTTCATTCTGATTCTCATTTAGACTTATTTTCTGTTTTGATCATCATTCATTATAGGAATTACTTACTGTAGACCTTTTCTCTATTCACGTACAACAACAGAGGAGAAGAAGGGTGAGTAGAGGGAGGGAAGTGGATGTTTGTATGTTATGCTGCATAGAAAGTGGATTATTTCATTTTTCATTGTGAAAAAAGTCCATATTATCTAGAGCTGGCTGCTACATATTTATTTTTAGTCATTTTCAGTCAGCGATTTCAAATGCGGCACATGAGCTTCATTTAATACAGATATGTTGATATGGAAAAAGGGCATTTTTCTTTGTGAGTGAGTCAGGTGTAGTTACACTTTACTCACGTTAATAAACATACAGCAGGAGTGAGCGGAATGAATACAGAAGACTAGAAAAGGGGAAGGGGTAGGAATTAGGATCAAAAGAAGGGGAAAGGGTTACAAAAAATGGATTTACTTTTTTCCTCTTTCATTTCATTCATTTTCAAGAAGTATATCGAGCAAATATGTATTTGATTGGGGATTAATATTTTATATCAGTCCGTGTCAGTCTCGAATTATATCGAAAAGAAGGAGTTTAAAAAGTGGAGGGAAAAATATATAAACTATGATGGAGGGGAAGTAGGTAAGTAAGTTGAAAAATAGTTGAACACTGGCTTACACTCAAGGTACAGGTGTAAGTTCAGTTCAAGTTCGATAAGGGAGAGAGAATCATCAAAGAGAGGGAGAGGGAGTAATAATCCACTGCGTAATGCAGGTGGAAAAGGTGGAATGGGTGGGCGTAGCAAATAGCTTATTAGCTAAATATTTTACGGCTAATCCAATTTGTTTTTATTTATTTAACAACATTGTTAAATATGAGTTCACTTTTTTATTTAACAAAAATAAATATCAGTTTGTAAGTTGGCGTTGTTGGCACGAAGCATACATAATAGTAAAGTGGTTTGCTCATAGATTAATATAAGTAATACATATTTTCATAATGGAAAAGTTATTATTAATATGAATATGATGGAGGATGAGAGTATGCGTTTGTTGGATGTAGTCATTTTCCTTGTTAGAAAAGTGAAATGAAATGGATTGCTTTTTCGAATTAGTAAATAATAAGTAATAATAACGATTTACTGATAGTATGAAAAATGAGTGTGGATTTCATAATTTAATTAATTAGAACAACATTTATAAAAAATATATATGAAATGATTGGCCGCGTAAGTATTATGGATGGGTTCTCATGATTTTCGCAAATGAGAAATGGTCATAATAGCCAAATACGTACAATAGCATTATATCATGCACGTTTGCATATTCTGCCATGCCATTTCGTCAAAAATTTATATACAAATTCACAGGCTACCGTACATATTCTTTTCGGTTAAATCAAGGTCATGTTGCATGTTACGTTACGTAAATCAGGTAGCCATTTAATTAACCAGGAAGAATAATTAAGTTTTCTCTCTTTCCCAATCCAAATTGGTTGCGAAATACTAAATCCATGAAACGTCTGCAGCCCACTAGTTTTCCAGACGTTGGAATGTTTTCATAAAAAAATTAATTGTTTTTTAAAACGTAAATATAATTTTCAACAAAAACAATTACTTTTATTGTATCATTCTTTAAAAAATACAAGCAAAGCATACAATAAAATAATAGATATTTTCAGTTAACGAAAAATATTGGAATGCTTAATAGTGGAAGACCCAAATATGTTTCCACATTTTGACCTTTGTCCCATCTCATTCCAATATTCTTAATTAATAACAACAATAAATAAAAAATAAAATCTTTTTTACACTATGTATGCAATTATGCTAATTAAAATATTCACGTTTAAAATAAACCTCCGGAACAAAAATAATAATTAAAATTAGTATATTTTTTTCTTGGCACTTTGTACAGAGAGAGAGAGAAACGGATAACTTAAATAGGAAAAAAACGTTGCAAAAATATCTACTTGAAAGTAAACATATTTTTGTAACGATCTTATAGACAATTAGTTTAACAACGATGTACGTTTAGTACATATTTTGGCCATTTAAGTAAGTAACTTGTAAAAACTTTCTCAGATTTTGGAGTCTTCAGCAGGGTCGATCAAACTCTGCTGTGTTTGCACTTGGAATGCCCGTGTATGTCGTGCCTTCCTCACCACAAAACCGGTGGTAAATGGAATCCTCCCCGATTTTCGGATGATTTTTGGAGTGATTGACCAGCTCGTCCATCTCAACGATTTCGATCCGCTTGACGAACAATTTACTGTTGCAGAGGAAGGCCCAGCAGGCGGACATGAGGTCGTAGTAGTTGTAGCTGTAGGTCCAGTGTAGAGAGACCTTCTTGATTTCCCCGAGCTTCATGTGGGACTGGACGAGGAAGGTGAAGTTCTTCCCGTGGTCGAGTCTCATATTGCTGTGTAATTAAAATAAAAATCCAAAATTATTGATAGTAGGAGTCATAATATCAATTAAATTAGTTTAATTTAACTTAATTATTGGTAAGGCATGTGTACTCTTCTGGTGTTAGGTCAACATGGCTAAGCGTATTCTTATTTCCTTCGATGGTGATCTTCAGCTTTCCGGTGACCCACTCTGCAGCAATTAGTGGAAAGGCTAGTTGGAGCTTCACTCGGTAGTGGTACACTTTGCAAAGTGATTAAATTATATAAAGTTATTATAAAGTATATACATTTAGTAAATTATTACATGCATTTTGACAGTAGGAAAATGTAGATTTATGACTTACAGCAATAGGGAGGATTTTTGGAGGTTGACACGTAAAACTTGACAAGCGTGCGATTGACAGCGTTGTAATAACGCTCCGCGTCCAACCCCATGATTGCGCATAGGGAACCGTCATGACCGCATGCGTAACATTCTCCCTTTAAAAGTACCAAAAAATTAAAATAGGATTTTGTAATTCTGAAATTGAAACTTGAGACGCTGTAGCGTTAAAAGCTTTTTATTCTAGTATATTCAAGTCTACCATTGCTGTAGGTATGTATTAACCCAGATTCACACTTTGGCGTAAATAATAAAGTACTACAACTCTGTAATGAGCTAACCGAGCTTCCTAACCTTTCTCAACCATTTCGGTATTTGTTTAATTTATAGGTATGTTTTGTTCGACATACGTAAAAAACCGGAAAAGACCTTCAATAGTATATTTGCCATACCTTCAAGTAAGATCTATAATTTTCACAGGCATGCCCAATATACTGACACTTGTTAGTGATGGATTCCAAAAAGTAGTAAATGGCCCTGTTATGATTGCAAGCGATAACCTCCCTCTGCGCAATTTCCAAAGGATTGAGACCCTTCGCCTGAATAAGATTCATAGGCACATCGGTTATCTCGCAGCCAGGCTGTTGGAAGCCATCATTGGGGTAAAAGTCGAGATGCCCACCTTTTCAAATAATTAAAAAAAAAAGCAGTGTTATAATTTTAACTAACAGGCTAGTGACTAGTGAAATGAATTCTCCAGAAAACAAATATAGCAGTATATTTAGAACAAAATATAAACTTGTGTTAAAAACAACTCACAAGGCTGACTCATCCCGTAACCCAGGAGGAGGATTGATCTGGAATCTGTATGAATCGTATCAACTAGTTTGGCATCAGTTGGGTCAAGTCTTACAAACTCCGGCATGTTCTGAAAATAGGGTTCCGCTGGATCAAGTCCTAATACATACAAATAAAATACAATTAATTAATTCCGACAAAATTCAAATCAACTCACATCTCACGAATTATCAACTGTTTGTCAGTTTTTATTTATAGTCATACAACTTACCTGTGATCCGACCAAGTCCATCCACCCGTTCCCCGGCATAGCCAGCGATATGGGC
>JAQGAI010001871.1:0-13541 GCA_034696905.1 Lepidocyrtus violaceus
AAATTGCATGTGAGCAATTTTTTTAGAGCGTCAAAAGGATGGTTTTTCAGCGAAAATTCCTTATTTTGACGGTTTTTAAATACATTATTTTCTAATTTAGAACACCCGGGTTCTATTTAATTTTCGAGGTTTTACCTTATCGTACTATTACGAGCAAACTGAAATTTGATTCGTGCTGTTTCAACCTACGTAGATTAAATTTGTTTTAAACAGATTGGGTTTGGCAAATCTTCAATGGTACAGGAAAATTGAACTTGCCGTAGTTTTTTAATGTCAGGCATTAGTAAATCCACTTTTGTCAGAAACTCAAAAATTTCGTTGTCCATTTGGTGGCGGGTAGCTATCTATTTGGTGGCTGGTGGCTATTTATTTGGTGGCTGGCGGCGGGTGACTATCTATTTGGTGGCTGGCGGCGGGTGGCTATTAATTTGGTGGCGGGTGGCTATCTATTTGTTAGATGGCGGCGGGTGGCTATATATTTGGTGGCGGGTGGCTCTCTATTTGGTGGCTGGCGGCGGGTGACTATATAGTTGATGGCTGGTGGCTATCTATTTGATGGCTGGTGGCTATCTATTTGGTGGCGGGTGGCTATCTGTTTGGTGGCTGGTGGCTATCTATTTGGTGGCTGACGGCGGGTGGCTAATCTATTTGGTGGCTTGCGGCGGATGGCTAACTTGTCGGCGGCTGGCACGGTGGCCAGATTGTCGGTGGCTGGTGGCTAGCTTGTCGCAAATGAAAATCTTGCAAAGTAAAGTTAGGTGAATATTGGAATTGAATGGAAATGCATGATGAAATTAAATACAACATGAATTAATGAGGACAAACGGGTGCGGCAGTCACTTTAACAAAGGTCACTTCGACTCAAAGTCACTAAAGAAAACTAAAATTTTCATTTTGATTTTCTACCCACTCCAAAGGTGCTAAAGTTTCATCCATCCATCCATCCATTTCATTTCTCGAAATCCGGATCTTGATCAATTGAACAAAGGCATCAAACCTCTCTAATATACGCCCCCTGCTTTTGGGGTCGCTTTATTTATAAACGCACCTCTCCAGTATACGCACCCACTTCCGAAAATAATGACCAAACGTGACATTAGTTGGACATTTGTGAACAAAAACGAATACCATTCATGACAATTCATCAATTTTGGGATATATATAATGCAGAAATACTGATCAATATTTATTTTGTTAAATATTAACCTAAATTTTAAACTTCATTTAAAGTAAAAAGTGTGCTTGAAATTTACTCAAATTACTAAACGCACCTCTCCTGTATAAGCACCTCTCTTATATACGCACTCCCAAAAAAATTCGGAACTCTCTAATAGACGCACAGTGCGTGCGAATACGGTACGTACATAATGAGCTAATTTAAAATGAACTCAACAATGCTTGGAAACAACTTCATGCATTTCTAAAGTCTATTTAAAAATAGTATATCTACATAAATTACAAATGAAAACTACCGGAATTATTAAACGTTGTTGGCAAATGGCCGTCTTATTCCGGAATTTGAAAAGGGACCGATGATGTTCAGTAAACCAGTGTATGGCATCACCAACCAAACTCACAAGAGAGATACAGAAAACAATTCAGATTTTTATAGCTAAACTGGTGTAGTCCGGTTCTGTCCGGGTATCATGACACAACAACAACCAAACATTAGGGTAAATTATGATAGTTTCTCTTGCATTTTTTTCTCTTGAGTAATTAAAAATAGCGTTTAGTAAATTAGCAGTTTTAACAATGAGTTTTACTCCTATCACAGCTCCCTCCAAAATGGATAGAGCTAAACATAATGAAACGGGAATGTGCGACCTTCATCTGTAAACCAGGGGAGGAAACAATATGCCAGTGTGGACGAAGAAAAGTAAAAACCTATTTATAAAGCTGTACACACTTGTATGTTAGTATATTCTTTCGAAAATGTTGGATGATTTGCATAAAATTCGAAATCATTGTTAGATTGACCATAAAGACTTCGTGAAGCATCAACACAGGCCGGACACGTGGTCGCCGGCACTCCACACAAAAACGTTTAGTACGGATGCCTACGGAACGATCATGTTTGAAGGGGAGCATCACCCCAACAAAGCCCATTATGTGAGGTTATCATACGACACCAATCCGGAGCTCATTGTCCAACTGATGACCTACGTTTGGAACTTGGAAATGCCACAGCTGCTAATTTCCGTGAGGGGTGGCAGCACAAACTTTGAATTGTCCCCGAGACTGGGAAAGATTCTCCAAGCCGGGATCATGAAAGCTGCGAGGAATACAAATGCCTGGGTCTTTTCCAACGGTCTTAACAGTGGGGTTTCGAAGCATTTGGGGATTGCTTTAGCACACGGAGGTCCTCGAAGAGGGAGGGTGGTCTCGATAGGAATGGCACCTTGGGGGATGATTGAGAATAGGAATGATCTGTTGGGGAGGAACAGAGAGAGGACTTACAGTCCGCTGGATCATGCCAACTCCAGGTTCCTCCAGTTGAATCCCAGACACTCCAATTTTCTACTAGTGGATAACGGCAGTGTTGGAAAGTTTGGGGGAGAGAATTATTTGAGGAAGAGGTTGGAAAGGTGTATCGCAACTTACCCCACAAGCCCAAGTATGAAATTATACGAAAGACGATTTTTGTTTAAATGACCTTCATGAAAAATATATTGTGCTATCCTATAATTTCATGAAATCATCATCACAGATCGCAGTTGCGACACTCCAGTCGTTGTGATTGTGGTGGAAGGGGGATTCTACACGCTATGTCAAGTTAGCGACTATTTAAACGATGAGCCACCCATTCCTGTAGTGATTTTCGGAGGAACTGGAAGATCTGCGGATTTGATTTCATGGACTTTGCGGAAAGTGCAGTCACTGGAGGAATACGAAGCGCAGAAGGAAACAATTTTTAAGAAGATTAAGCATTACTTCCAGCTGAATAACGATAGCCAATGTGCAATATTGTATCAAGAGCTGAAAAACATATTCAGGAGGAAAAACTTGGTAATTATTATTAATCAAGTAGCTATTTAATTTCGCGAACCTAAGAGATGTTTGATGTACCTTTGCTTTTAGATAACTGTTTACAATCCGCATTCGACCACCCAAGAAGAAGAATTCGATGCTGTCATCTTATCGTCCATCTTTAGATCGCAACATTGGACACCTCTGGAGGTAACGTCTTTAATTACATTCTAAGAAAGTGAATTTATGAAATGACAAATGATCGTATCCCAATAAACTTTAAACTACCCACTTTCCAGCAACTTTCCTTGACACTTGTCTGGAATCGCGTGGATATTGCCCAAGCGGAAGTTTTCATTTATGGGCGAGACTGGTCTCGGAATCACCTGGAACATGCGATGATGGAAGCTCTCGTCTCAAATCGCATAGACTTCGTTACGCTCCTCCTGGAACACGGCCTCAACATGCAAACATTCCTCACCGCAAATCGACTGGAGTCCCTGTATACCTTAGAGTACATGCCCAAAGTGATGGGAGCTCTCCTCATGGAATTTGCTCAGGTCCGGATGGGCCGGCGACCCAAAAAGAAGGAAATGCATAAAGTGGACTTGACTCTTTATGACGTTGGGATCGCGTTGAGTCACATGATGGGCCATGTTTACCGCTCCAGCTATGTCCATTTGAAAACCAGGCTTCATGATCCCAGCAGAATTGAAATGGATCCGTTGGAAGTGAGAGGTCAAACTTTTCCCCGGCCGTTTGATGACCTCTTTGTTTGGGCGGTTTTGACAAAGCGTCATGAAATGGCGAAACTCTTATGGCTTCATGGCCACGGAGCCCTGGCCAAGTCCCTTGTTGCGGTGAAGCTCAACAAATATTTAGCTAATGAGCTGAGCAAGATGATGACAACGTTGGTTGATGAGTTCGAGAGCAATGCGGAGGAGTGGGAGAGTCTCTCTGTGTCCCTTTTGGACTCCTGCTTCCGCCAAGACTCCAAAATGGCTCGCGAGCTACTCACAATGGAGCTGGAGAACTGGTCACAGCAAACATGCCTTGCTTTGGCAGTGATGGCAAATCATCGGATGCTGCTGGGTCATCCATGCTGCCAAATGCTTTTAGTTGATTTGTGGATGGGTGCTATAAACATCAAGTCCAACCCAAGCTTAAAGATAGTTCTGGGAACGTTGTTTCCTCCCCTGGCGATATTGTGGGAGTATAAATCTAAAGAGGAGCTTAGGCTGCTACCCCGCCAGGAGAAGGACGTCCCTTACGACATCATCCAGCATCACCGAATTCTCGATGAAGAAGTGGAGGCGGAGCACGCCCTACAAATGAGTGACTTTGACTTTGAGAAAAATATCCCGGTCCAAGGGTATGACAGAGTTTGCCCTTACATGGAGGACAGAACTGCCAGAAGTGTGGCCAGCGTCTTTCGGAATCGATACAAAGGAAGGAAAACTGATCTGGCGGACGTTGTCAGCAAACTGGACTTTGGGCAAAGTAATCGTGACGTTGCTGCTGCTTCAAAATATTTAGATCAACATGGGATGAAAAATCAAAATGAAGACGTTCACAAGCCGGCTACAGCGCCTCGTAAACATCATGTCGCGTTTGAAACTATTGACACAACCCTGCCGTCTGTCTCCCCGGCGGATGACGTTGCACCAGGTATAGTTTCTACACAAGCCTCAGTCCACAGTACTATATTGGACGAGCTTGGTGCGAAGCCCATTGCTCATCTGCATGGACCCAGACCCATTCCAGTGATACGAGAATCCAGCGGTCTTTCCAGTTTTGTTACGACCCAACACAATCTCAAGACTTATGAGAAGTTCATTGAATTTCAGAAGGCACCCGTTACAAACTTTTTCCGTCATACGGTAATCCGAATAACTGTTTCAGCTTTAAGATTTGAGTTTGGCTGTATTATGACTGGAAATTGTTATTTGATTTTATACAGATTGCTTATCTGATCTTCCTCGTTGCTCTTATATATGTGATCCTGTACCCTCAAAACAAGCATTCGGCCGGATGGATCGAGCTTTATGTCATTGCATATTTGGCCACTCTGGGCTTGGATTGCATTCGGGAGTTTATCCTCATCGATGCCCTGAGCTTTTCTAAGAGAATTGCCCGTATGAAAAATTACGCATGGACAGTGGCAGACTTCTCAGTTATCCTGTTCTTTTTAATTGGAGCTGCGGCAAGATTCACGTGGAACTTCGAGCATGGGATGCTCATGTACAGAACTTCCAGCATATATTGGAACATGAGACTTTACAAGTACTTGGGGGTTCATAGATTTGTTGGACCGAAAATCGTTAGAGAACTGATATAATTTTAAATTTGTGAAAAGTTAAAGACCTGGTGAATGTTTGGAGTTAAAATAATTTTTATTAAAAAAAATTGTTCGCAGGTTATGATGTCTAGAATGTTCTCTCATATGGTATGACAGTTAATTAATTACAATTTTAAGCAAAAAATGCTTCTAGTAATCATTTTACATGAGTAAATTAATAATTACTTTAAAATGAATTTTAGGCATGCTTTGGGATGATCATTTTAGTGGTCATCATATCATTCGGGATTGCAAGAGAAGCCATTCAGTTTCCGGAATCAAATCCTACATGGGCTGATTTGGCAGAAGCTTTACTAGAACCGTGAGTGTGATAAGAAATCTGCTTTACAACTTACAACAGTTAATTACCAGAAGTATTTAATCATAACCTTTTTGGCAGCTACGTAATGATGTTTGGAGAGGTGGAATTAAGTTCCCTTAGTCCAAATGTAATCCTTTCAAGCAAGCCGATTAAATAGCAAGCTATTTCGTTTACATTAAAACTGAAAAAAATAATTGCAAATAAATAATAGTTGTAATAATTTGTAACTCATGGTCAGTGTCAAGATGGAGACTGTCCAATAGGTTCATGGCTCATTCCGATTTGTTGGGTGGTCTACATGATGGTATCCAACATTTTGATCGTGAACGTGCTCATTGCTGTATTCAATGGCATTTATGCAGAGGTTGATGCTCAGGCCGTTGAGGTATAATCGATAACAAAATCATTTGTCCGTTGTTAGTTTAATTTCACTGTGGCCGATCGAATTGGAGATTTTTATTAATTCCAATCTCTTCTCCCAATGGATAGATCTGGATGTTCCAGCGATTCACGTTTGTGATGGAGTTTGAACAAAAGCCGTTATTACCCCCTCCATTTATAGTTATTTGCCATCTGTACTCCCTGCTCGCATTCTTTTGCAAAAAACTCATGCGATGCTTTTGTGAGGAGCAATTGCTGGAGCAGAATCCAAATGAGGATGAAAAGGCTCATGTAATCACTGAAAATGATCAGAATCTGAAGTCATTCTTGAGTCCAACTGAACAGCATATGGTAAAACAGTTATTGGCTACTCATTTTCATTACTAACTCAAGTCATTTTTTAAAATGTATGCATGCCCTTACTCGTTTGATTGATTTCTGTCTTTCTCTGACATGTTCGCAACTAGGTATTTGACTTTGAAGAGGAAAACGTTGACTTGATTCGTCATCTCCTACTCTACAACAAAGATCAGCAACAACAAATGCCATCAATAGGTGGTCCAAAGGCTGTGCTAGGCTATCGCGTTGGCCTCACCTCTTTCTTGTCCGAAAAGTCAGGGATGCAACGATTGAAAGCCAGTCTTCACGAGCTGTTCAAAGACATGGAGTCCCAAAAGTCCAAGCTGGACAAGCTTATCGAAATATGGGAGATGGAATTCAGTGAAACTGACGAAAAGGGAGAAGGGAATGAGAACGAAGAATCATTCCCAATCAGCTCCACATCTAGTCTAACACTCGGCGCACCCTGTTTACACAATCAGACTTGTAGTAAGATAGACCGACCGCCGGATCCGGCCCATACTCATAGATAATTGGTCAGCCACTCATAGGCATTAATCAGCTTCGATATAAACATTCCAGTTCAGAAGCTTTGTTCGTACCTATTTATTACATGGTATAAATGAATTCATGATAAGTGTAAAAAGAAGAGAAAATATATGATCAATAAAAGTATTGTTGATTGAACACAATTAACATTCCATTTCAACATTTATTTACCTACCTAGTTATGTAGATTGAAAAAGGTAATCATGTTTTATACATTATAGTACAAGTACAATCATTTTTTTAGTGAACATTACAATATTCATTAAACTAAACCAAACAACATAACATGTACATTTAGGGAGCAACAAAATTAGACTGCTACAGTTGCAGTTTTTACAGCTTACTTCATTGTAGCTGCATTTTTCGAAACTGACCCCAAAAAAATACTGGAAATTGCCGTCTCTCTGCATTCTTATGTAATACAGCATGAATAATTAAACCTACACATAAACAAATCATTACTTAATCATAGATTTGAAAAAGGAGAAATCGTGAGAAACATATTTACACCCCATAGTAGGCCGCAACCCAAAAACAACTTTCGATTGATTACAGAAGATTGATTTATACAGACTTTTATGATTAAATAACAAAAGGAAGGAAAATATTTTATGATTTTGTAGATGAACCTATAGTATCACTTAACGAGCATTGTTAAGAGCTTCATTCTGTAATCAGCATATAAAGCACATCACAATTGACGGATGATTTTCAAATGTTTAGCCTACCTTTGACACGGTCATATATCTACAAGGTTGGATTATAGGTATACAGTAATAGTAAACAGAAACTACTTTTTTTAAATTAGACTGACATCTATACAAAGTTTATGGATAGTTTAACATAAATTACACAAGTGCTATAGGCTATTACTATCGCTATCTTCTAAAACGGAGAAATCAATGTAATTCAATTTTCTCTTGATTAGCCAACAATTGTTAACGATTTTAGGGACTTAAAAACATAATGTTTGTTTATCATACACTTTAGCTCGTTCTAACAATTACTTACTTAGCTACTGAATTTCATATTTTATATTGTCACAATTTTTTCAAAGGATATGCAAAATTTGCGGATTTGTGTAGTTTGTTTGCAGATGCCACACTTTCTTTCCTTTCTCCCAAGTTTAACTAAAAAATTGTTGTACCTACGAAATTTAAAATCTCATAATATAATAATAGATTTGTATTTTAAATTGAATAAAGTTAGCAATAATATAATAATAGTATAATTGAATGTAGGTATGTACATTATTTAAATTGTATTGAAATATCGAATGCTTCTTTGCAACTGGTCCATTTCCTTTTTGTAACAAAAGTTACGCTGAAATGTAAAACTTATACTTTTATACGTATTCGCTTGAGTAAATTGAAATAATACCGTTTCCTCCAAAGCTAAACTAAGATTGCAAGGTATTTCATGTTGATATTGGTTCACAACAGCACTTCACATACAGCAAATAATGTCCCAGTCACAAAATCATCATTACGTCATTTTTACAAGATACATAACAGCTCACACAAGCCAAAAATTCAAGTCAATTTTTCTGAACAAACCCAATTACATTACTGTAGGGGATCTACTGTGTCTATTTGATTGTTTTATATACCGATCTCAGATAGTGAGATTCATTGTACCAGATTAAGGAAAAAATGTACTTTCTTTTAAGAAAAGAAAAACTTCCTTTCTCATGTTCAAATCTAAAAAATTGATAAGCCCTTTTACAGTTTAAATACTCGTATCATTTTATCACTGTGAGGAAGCACCAATCTTTGCAAAAATCCCTTCCATCCATGAAATACATCATGGGAGGAAGAGATCATGGCCTACTTTTATATTATTTAGGATTTCCTTTCTCCTTCTCCTCTTCCCACTTTAAAGCTAATAATTAATTTAGTAAATGATGAAAAACAGATTTGGACTACGTAGTCAAGAAAGGAGAAATTCGATTAAAATCATTCATACATCAACCGTCAAGATCAATTATCATCAATGCCCCATTTCTCAATGCATATCATTCGTCCACACTCTCACCAGTAGCGTCGTAAATTCATAAACATGCTTTCACTTATTTGACTACGTCATCACGTGTGATATTTTGTTAACGTTTTCGTGTACTTATTTAATGACTTGTAGGTATTAACTATAGTCGGCGAATGTCGTCTCTTAATTTGGAAAATATATAATTTTCTAGAGCCGTTTTCATTGGGTTTCTTGTCCTATCATCATAAGTCATATAAGTAGCCAGGAATAAGTCATTTCAGTCTTATTTGACTTCACTGGCAATAATGCCCACTGCTGAAATGTGCATGTTGCTCGAGTGAAAATTGTATTAATTGGACCATCATTGTTGACAATTTGAAAAATAGCCCTACTAATGAACTCATAAAAAAGTAAAATTAAAAGGTTGGGCATTAATCAGGATTGGTAACTGAGAGGTGGCGACATGATATCCAATGGAATTCGGCAATCCGTGTGACTACCTTTACTATTATTTAAATTACTATTGGCATTGTTCAAGCAGTTGTTGGTGTGGTTGGCAAGAACAAAGTCGCTGTCACTGCTGCCAGTGTCCAGACTGCCACTATAAGCCCTATATTTATTGGAGGAGGCGTCCCCGGCTAAAATCTGAGGCTGTTGTTGCCCAAGGTGATCAGCCGTGGGGATCGGAATGCTTACAGAATTGCTGTGACGTCTGCCCGGCCGCTCCTTCACACAATTGTTCCCCTTCATGGAGGAGAGGGAGGGACGCTCGAGGGTCTGGGATTTGATTGCGTGAGGCAGGATCACTTTCCTTTTGCTAAATTCTACGGTGGCCGCAGTAGTATCACTGTCATATCCCTTGGGAGGGGATACCGATGGCCAATCGTCTCGGCGAGAAAGATCATGTTCTATTTGGATATAGCCCTCCTTGGCAGCATTGGACTTGTTGCTCATCCGCTTGGCCAGGAGGAAGTTCACCAGCACGAACTCAATAAAGACGGCGACAAAGACGTTGACAACGGAGAAACCGATGAGGGACAGCCGGAAGCTGAATGATGGGGGAACCTTCATCTCAAGCAACTCTACCAGGAACTCAGCAGGGTAGAGTATAATGTATGCTGTGGAGCTGGTCAGAATGATCAGGGACAACATGAGATATTTATTTGTCCAGAAACCCTTCCTGTATGGACTCCCTTGGGAGAAGACCACAGCCATGATGATGTACTGGAAGGCGGATATTGCGAAGACGGAGAAGGTCTCGAATGTCCTCACATCATCCGACGCGGCCTTGACGGAAACCACGGTTGGAACATACCACTCCTGCTGTTGTACGTAGATAAAGGCTGCCACTTGGAATCCCATCGTTGTCACCATATGCAAGAGGAGGGAGACTATGGGGGGAATTGACACCAGATTGGCTGATGGTGGCTGTTTCACAAGACCTCCTGGATAAGGCTCCGTATGACCGAATGTGAAGGCAAATATGGATATGAGAAATAGATCGATATAGAGAAACTGGAGATCCGCCAGGTTGGAGTCGATCGTGTACAACAGAATGACGGAGATGAATTGGGCAATGGAGTAAATAGCCATGTACTTGAATATTCCAAAGGAGGTTACAAGCGCGGCTCGACCTTCCCGAATGAGATCCAGCACACAGGTTATGTTGGGCTCCTTTGAAGTGAAGGGTGAGGCAACAGAGGATTCCGCTTCCGACAGTGAAATTCCGGCGTGGGCTGCTTTGAGGGCTCCGCAGTCATTTGCTCCATCCCCACACATGGCTATAATAAAACAATTAAAAATGAGGAAATTACTACACCAAAGTCTAGACTTTTTCATTTATGATCCGTCCTACTACTAATGAGAATGTGGGGGACTTTCAGTTTCGATTTGGAATTAGTTCGCTCGGTTGCTCAGCTTCACGTTAAATGTCCAATTAGTTTGGGACTATTTTGCAATGTTCGAGCTGAACAAATGCATATAATGAGATCCTATCCTAAGCCAACACTAGGAAACCTCCAAGGTTTCATAGTCCCAGGAGAGTAGGAAGTAATTAGCAATGACTTTGAAAGTAAGTGTGAACTGTATATGGCTGGGTAAAAGTCACCACATCATAACATCACACTAGCTATATCTCAAGCTACAACAGGTGCTGGCTGGGTTAGCCGTAGTTCTAAGAACTGGTTATATCAGTGAAAGTAACTTTCTCAATGCATAAATCTCACTGGCAGAAAATCTAATTATCTGCACTCAAAGGCTTTCATTCTCTCATGTGTACTTTCAATATTAGCGACAGATGACATTAAATAATTCATATCAACTATAAATATACTTTCGTACTATGTACGAGTAAAGCAAATATACTCCTGCGGAAAAAAAGTTGGAGGAAACAGAAAATGGATTTTTGTTAGCAATTTTTGTATTCATAGGAAGTGAATACAGTTTGTTCTACTTATTAGGAAACGTTTGCTCAAGAGCCATAGTGAAAGTTAATCCTTCCTCCACAGATTGCCAGTATCCCATCATTTAATTAACCCATGGCCATTGAAACAGCATTGAAAGTAACGCAAGGACGCTGTCCATATCGTATTTCATTTCCAGCAGATTTTTTTACCTCTTCGAGGCCAGCACAATTCGTGTTCATATAAAAAAAAGTTTGTATTGAGATTAATTACACGAGGAAAATTAGATCTTCTGAAGAACCCGGAAATGGATTCTTCTATTATTATTATATTTACTTTAATCCCTCTCTTTGCATGTTTGCAATAATGAATTAGTGGAACACGCAAATGTAATATTATGTTCAATTTTGTTGGATGACCCAGTTCCTTCTTGCAAATTAAGTTAAAAATAAATAATACTCACCAACATAATATCCAATGGCCTGGAGGTGTTCAATAAGCTGCTGTTTCTGTTCCGGACTCATCCTGGCAAACACAGACCCTCGGACGAGAAGCCGTGGGAGAATTTCCGGGTACAGGGTTTTCGCAACGGAGAAGGCGTTCCCGGTAATTGCAAAGCGATACCGATTCACAGGAGTCTCCACGTTAATGAGATTTTGCTCCATCATTGACCCATTTCCTACGGAGCCAGGGCTTTGATTCCCATCTGCATCTGTTGCTCCCTGTTTCATTTTAATAATATTGTTTTAAAATACGCGCTTATGTAGGTAGGTAAATGAACTAATTATACGAAAACACAACTCTGAATTAGCCTCCATACCAGTTTTGTCTCGTATGAATAGATCAACGTCTGCTTTTGAGTATCCGTGACTTCATATCCAGCTCGGTCAGATTCCGTTGTGACTACGATTACTTTCTCCTGCTTGTTAATCATTGAGCACTCTCGGGCAACGCTTATGGCCGTGAGCATGTTGTCACCTGGAATAAACATAATAGGGCATTGTGAGACATTTTTCATAACCAAGTTTCACATGTGCTTATCTCCAGTCAGAAATAATTTATTTCGGCTTTCTCGACATGTGTCGGAGAAAGTTTTGCTTTCACCAAGAGAAAGTAGCATATTTACACAGCCATCTAAGCACTATCAGCTTCACAATCTACAACGACTGCACATGCATGCAGAAGGTAATTTTCTACAATAATTTATCAAATTCGTTCTCAAAAGTTTGTGTTAAAATGTCTAATAAAATATGCATGGGATAAGCCAACAAGAAATTTCTATTAATGTAGCTTATCATCAGAGGGAGTGGGAAAGCCTCATTTGTCATTTCAGTTTGACCAATATAATATCCCATCAAGAAAGGCGTGCACCCTGTCAGTAGACTTTCTCGCAAAAGAAAGTTTTCTGGGTCACTTCTCAAACAATCCCACCCAACCCACGCCACTCCACAACAGCAAACAAAAAGCATTCCGAGGCCCATGCATCACTTAAGAAAATGTCTGGATTGTACATTATCAAAGCAAAAAAAGATTGATTCATTTTTGTAAGAAGCGAGAGGACAGAAAAAAAATGCAAATATTTATTTATTCCTTTCTCACCAGTCACCATGATGGTCCTTATTCCAGCTTGTTTGTGACCTTGAATGGCTGGGGTGGTCTCCGGCTTCAGCCTATTCTCCAATATGATCAGACCCAGGAATGTGAGCTTACCCTCGACCTCTTCTCTAACCACCCGCTGTGCCTTGATAATAGGACAGATTTTCAATTATTCTTCCACCCTTTGTCAAGCTAGTAGCACTATAATATTTCATACGTTACCCTTCGTACCTTCACGTAGTTCAGTGAGAGTTTCCGATAACCCAGAGCAATTACTCGGTAGCCGTGTTGAGTGTACTTCTCCAGAGTAGCCGTAAAGTTTTCAGGGACTGAAATAGTAAAAGATGCAAATTAGCAATGTCATATAATTTCCCCAGCACGTAAAACTTAATAAAAGGGTTCCCTTCGTGCCTACAACAAGAGTCATTTCGTTAATTTGGTAAAAGGAAACCATAAAAGTTCTCAAGCGGTTCAAGTTGAAGGATGTTTCATTCCAGTGATATATGACATTTACCTACATAAGTTTTCAAGTATGGACTACTCTGCACTTTTCTTTATGAATATTTTTCTCCTTCCTGTCATCATCATAATTTCAATGTCAGCTACGTAAATTAGAATGAATGCAGATAGGTAGGTTCAAGTTCTTTCAAGAAATGACACTCAG
>JAQGAI010001872.1:0-13540 GCA_034696905.1 Lepidocyrtus violaceus
CCCTACCCAACCCTATGTAGATTCAATTTAAATGGCAGGATCGATCATGCATTTTAATTGTTTATACGTTTATCCAAATGACCAATAACAGTTTGCATATCTGTAATATGTCGTTTCCTTTTTACTTTACAGGGGCTTGGCAAAATACATTCAGCAAGTTGCATTGCTGAAAACTGTTGGCCATTTTAAATATGCTTATGTAAAATTTGAAATTGTAAATATGAGTATGTCGTCGACGGAAGGTCGGATAACGGTTAGATGGAGAATTAAAGGTCTATCTGGAACACGGGTATGTTGAAAAAAACTAGTTATTGCAAACGTATAAGGATTTCACACGTATCATAATGATTTTACAATGTGTGCCTTTTTGTGGTACCAAATTTTAGGTGATGCTCAAGTTTTGGAAATTCAAGTTGTGGAAATGGAAGGAATTAATAAGTCAACAGGAAACTTGGCATGATGGGATTTCCTATTTTGATGTCGGAGCAGACGGAAAAGTTTTTCAGCACATTGCTGATAAGGTAGCCAGATTTGTTTTTACCATTCACCGAATTTAAAAAACATATGCAATACCGAAGCCAAAACCTTTATCAACGAGGGTGGCTATGTTTAATGCTTTCGTTATTTGAAATATAGGTGATGGAGGACAAGAATAGAGAAATTGATGAGAAGGAAAGTAGAAATATTCCATTAGCTGCCAAGCTTGGTTCTCTAGCTACAATACTACCAACGCCTAGTCTATCGTTTGGGAATGAAGAAACGCATTATTCAACAATCACTGATGTATCACCAACATCGGCGTGATTTTGACGAATGAGTAATTTTGTCAGTTTTCAAGTTTTTCACCTTATTGAGAACGAAACTCGGTATTATAAAGGTAACAAATAATAAACCCATTGAACCGTAGTTAAACCTTAACGAGCATTAGGACTACATTGTTAATTAATTAGTGTAATAATTTTAAAATTCTTTGTTTTTATAGGGAATCGAGTGCGTAGTTGAATCTGCTATATGTAAGGTGTTGCTAACAATCGACATATACAGCGTAACAACCTACAAATAATGCACCAACTTTAGTTATATCTTATTTGTAGGTTTAAGCATCTTTCGTTGCTGTATCTGTTCGTGCGGTTGTAATGCTACAAATGATATGCCTGTTCTATATTCAATGTATTACATATTATGCGGAGTAATAAATTCTTCAAAGAAATAGTAAAGTCAAATATCAATGGTGGTAAACTTCATTTTGTTTAAGATAAATTGGTAAAATGCGGTTGCCTAAATGTTTTGCGAACCGTGATTGGTCTTCTGTTAAAAATACGGAGTCCTATATGTTCATTTTAACATTTTCAAGATAAAAAATTAATATGTAAATAATGAATGCTCAAAGAGATTTGATAGTATTACAGTAGAATTGTAGGGGAATGCAAATTATTTAAAAACCCATGTTATGTTGAAGCACCTAAGTACTTATTCATGATTTTAAATGACAGGATAAATCGAAAGAGATACAGACAGATATATTGACAAATTGATCTCATCAGCTAAATTTCAAATCATATATTCGTGGATCGAACCTTTTGCAGTTTTTGATAAGTAGGTTATGTTTGAGACAAGATAGTTTAGATAGAATAACAAAGTCAGCGAAAGTACTGAGTAATGGCAATAGTATTACATATTATGACTTAAATGAGGCGGCTGTATATTTAAATGGCAAACCATTACGTATTATTTAGCCCCGTTAATTTTCTATAAGAACTAGCAGGGGAAAGGGTTTTATTTAATATCAGATGAATTATCGAAGCACAATGATAACGTTTACGTATACAGATACAACAGCAGTTACAATAAAATACATAATCAAATAATAAAATACAAAATAAAATAACATGGCCTATTTAGAGAACATTAGAAAAGTAGGTTTGCATCTATGTGATCATAACATTGGCCCAAATAATACAATACACCTACGTTTCTATTCATATCACGCATGCCTTACAGGAGAAAGTGTAAGCTAAAGCTTTTATATTTTTTAT
Source organism: Lepidocyrtus violaceus (assembly GCA_034696905.1). Classification (NCBI taxonomy): domain Eukaryota; kingdom Metazoa; phylum Arthropoda; class Collembola; order Entomobryomorpha; family Entomobryidae; genus Lepidocyrtus; species Lepidocyrtus violaceus. Next base: position 2,037 of record JAQGAI010001872.1, read on the forward strand.
TCTGTATTTGATGAAGTAAATGCTCCAACTCTCCTCACTAATGTACTCCAAACCGTATACATAATGTGGAGTTGATTTTGCTCAGAACGCGAACGGAATGATGTTGTTCTTTGGGATTTGCGATGCTACTGGAGTAAGAGCAATATCATTGTCTGATGTGACAAAGGATGTAGGAATCAAATAAGGGGATTTTAAGAGATTTATTAGCGTGGAAAATTAAATGAACTGCTAGCATTGATTTCTGAGCCGTACACTTTCTCCTCTTAGGTCCGGAGACATGAGAGTGAATTACGATTGTTATAGTTAGTACCTCCTGCCTACTGTTGCTTCCGCTTTTTTTTTTTGGAAATAAAAAAGTTGATAGGGGATCCAGCGAAATTAAGCCTGTTCCCCGTATAAATTGCTACTGCTTGCATAAAATATAATGGAGGGGCAAAATAAAAATAAAATTCGGTATATTCGTAGTAGTAGCTTTAAAAAAAGTCCCGTCTTTTCCTTTACAGTTAGCAATCGAATCAGTATTCAGACTAAATTTCCGCTCCACATCTTAGGTCTTCCCTTGAGCCGTCCGCTCCAACTTTAATAACAAATTTTACGGAAATAGTGGATCCCTGACTTTTTACAAATCCCTTGTAGGAGCCACACTGATTCACAGCAGATGTAAAAATGCATATTACAAGAGGTCCTCCGGTTGATAGATAATTTGCTGTATCCGTTGGCGTCACGAACAAAAGTAGCTAGGTACTATATCCACACTATGGTTCCATCAAATCATGCCTTCCAGGTAGACTTAATTTTCGTCCACGTAGACTCTAAACTATACATACATATTTATATTAAAATGAAAACATTGACAAACTAAAGGATATCAGCTCTGTTCTGTTGGTCTAGGACCATACGGTGCTCTATTCCATTACCTTTGGAAGAATGGCTTGAGTGGGTTCTATTCTATCTCGGAGCTGCCTACACTTTGAAGCAATAAAAATCAGAAAACAACAACGAAACCTGTGGATCCACGGATAGATTCACTCTGGAACAGGAAGCGCTAGTTTAGTAGGTCCATATTATCTATATTGAATGAAGCCATTACGGGATGCTAGATTGATGAATTCATTTCAGGACGGATATATGGTATCAGTGACGCGAGAGGATGCGTGCTATACCACCACCACCCTGTTTTTCATACCACACGGTTTTTTTTTGGCTAGGTGTTGTTCTGAATCTTCTCTTCATTAGTGCTAATAAGCCATATTATATTTCCTACTTTACTCTCTAGAGCAGTAAGTTTGAGTGTCTATTTGTAGTGGAACGAAAATCTGTGCTGAATGGATGTATGGATGTAGTTATATGTCTCCTATTATTGATTCTTTTGTTGTTGTCAAGTCAGGGATAATATGCAATCTACGGTCTCAATTCTCCTTTCTCCTCTTGCTTGAGCTCATTTTCTAGCATACTCGATCAAGGGGAAAAGAGTAAATGGAAAAATGGGGAAGTTGCTCCGACCCTTGTTTTAGCCAGTTTGGTGTTGGTTGCTGGACTAAAATTGTACAGGATAGATCCTTTCCTCATGTAAATGGCTTCAAAGCATCAGGTAATTAATCTGGGAAACTGTTGAATGCGGGAATATGAAATAGGGAAAGGATGGCGTACTGAAATTAACTGGATTGATGGATATGAGCTTTTGTGTACCTTGTTTGGGATAACTTAATTTTTGTTGGCAATTAGTGTTGCTGAAATTGAAAACGAAATCAAAGGGGGAGGTTGGTGTGTTGTAATCGTAATTTCTAGTACACAGTTACAGCACGATGTTTGTCGTCATCAGAATGATAATGTATTGTATTCAAATGCTTCTCATAACGTCATAACACAACACATTTCTCAATGCAGCAAACTCGTCCACCTTCAACGTGGGAAGGGAAATATATAATCTTCTTTCGTTGTTTTCACCGAGCTGCATAATATACAGTTTATAAATATAATGCCTTCAAACAGTTATTCTCTGGGGCTGCCCACCCACATAAGACGGAATGAAAAATCCAAACAGCTTTTTTCTTACGTTTACTACTATCCGCATGTTCTGTTCATTACATTCCGAATGCTGAAAAAGCCATTTGAAATACCTTTTTTAAGTTGAAATGATCAAAGGAAAGTTGGAGAAGATTGCAAAATGTTTGATTAATTAATTTGCAGACGATAAATTCTTGGCAAATTCAATTTACATGCAGCATATGGCCGAAATCAATAAACAAGCGTACATACCTTGAAGTGAAAGTAAAAAATATGCCATAGACAGGAAGACAGGCAACCAAGTAAAAATGGCTGGTGGGAGTTCTTGTTTCTTATTAAGCGTCTTCTACTAGTTACTCTACTAAAATATTGCCAAAAATCGAAAGGATCGGAGTTTGTTTTTACTAATGCTTGACATTTAGTATTATTGCCAGTGGCCATGAGACAGTATTTATTAAATGCTCATTTATTTATGAAATCTCTCAAAAGTATGATTGTATGCAAACCAAAATCCTTCTCTCTCTGACGTAAAACACTATTTATGCTGCTTACTTAAGTATACAAACGACTTAAAATAACACATTATGACAGCTTCATATTTTGCTATTGCAATTCAATCCCTAACAGAAACGCCCCCCATCACTAACTGATTTAGTTTGTACGAATAAAAGTCGGCTTTGGTTCTACGTCTTCAGCGTAGGTATCTACATATTGCATAGATGTACCCCTACAATTCTGGTCCTTCACCAAACGAATAAGGATTTCATGGTGGAATCGTTTGAACTCCCGTACTAATTGCGATATGTTGTTGATGTGAGGAGAGGCGATAAAAACGTCTATATATGAATCCATTCGTCCGTAGACTTGAGACAAACAAATGCAGACATGTAGGGTAATACTACTACTTACTCTGCTTGTTACACTGCGTAAATCATAGAGTGATGAAAAATTTGTAAATCGAATTATGAAACGGTAAAATTTCTATTTTCCAAAGTTTTTAAATAGCAATTCTTTATAATAAAAAGATCGAACAAGCCTGTGCAATGAAAGGAAAGCTACCAACAACCAGACATAGGTATTGCTGGCAAATGCAAAAGGATTTTTACTATTAAATACATAACTCAGAATGAATTAGAATTGTCCTTTACTTTCTCTTATATGTCTTCTGCTAACTTGTCTATCGTGTCCAACTCCCATTTCTTGCTATCTATGGGTTCTAAGATTTTTTTTTAAATCTAATGTTTCAATAAGGTAGGAAAGTGGGAAATGACATTCAGAGGAAAAGCCAGCATATTGTATAATAATTCAAGTACATTCCCATTAGCCAATCTACTTCCACTAACTACCATATTCCAGATTTGGAAGGGAATGCTTAAGCCTTCGGCTTGTCTGCATGTGAGGAAGCTGAAGCAACAGTCGTCTGTCTCTCGCCTCCACCATTGGAGAAAGCAATAGTGAAGCTAAACAGAAGGCCGTAATCCTGGCTAACATGCGTAACATGGATGATATGCACCCTCTATAAATGAAACGAGATGAAAGTAACAGGAAAAGTACAGATGAAGCTCATCATCATGGTGGTGGTAGCATCCAGCCAGCAGCCCGCTCCCTACGCTAACCCTCCAGGGGGAAAGCAACTTTCTCCAAGCAACACATGATATATTTAAACGTCATGGAGCACCATAGGTTAAGAAAACGAGGGAAGTGGAAAAGGTTCCCAAAATGTGCTAAATAAGTAGGGATTCCCTTCGATCATTCGATGGGAAATGAAGGGGGCTCGGGATACAGACCAACTTTTCTTTATGTATGTTTCTGCTTTTCCCAAACCCGACCAAACCACCTTATTTGTACTTTTTTCCGACCGTATGCCGTAAGGCTGTCAATCAAAACGAGTAAAAAACTTATAATAATAATAATAATGCTCCTTTTATAGGGCATTATATTCCTTTGAGTTGATTCTTTCTCGTTGCTACTGTCATTATAATAACTCCTCGCTCCTCTCCAAATTCTAAGCATGCTGAAAAGATTCTTGAGAGTGTATATGCTTTGGCAACAAAGCCAGTAGGAAAAAACAAGGATGGAGGGAGCTGACTGGAAAGTCTATTAGAGTTTTGTGGCGGTGATGGCGGTGGTGGTAGGTAACAAGTAAGGAGGCATATAGGGTAGTATAATATGGTAACGTTGTAGGACAGGTATACAAGACAGCTGGAATTGGCACGGGCTTCCTCCATTCGCACTCTTCACGTTGCTCCGAACCAATATATAGCGCTTTAGTCGTAGTCTGCTAGTCAGTAGTAGTGGAATACTGGTTGAAGGACTCAGCAAGAGAGAAGCGAGTGAAAGCAGGGTGAAATGAGCCCAAAGAACGGAAGAAGAGCGTATGACAAGGTGCGTTTTTATAGGCATGGTGCCGGTTGCCCCAGAAGCTTTTGACTTGCTGGAATAAGGGAATCCTCTCTCACTCGAGTCTCTCCTTGCACGAAATTACTCATTGGACTGTAGTTAAGTATACATCTTATAATTTGACGTTTGGGATGGATCAGCTTTGAAAACTAAATTGGTTAAGATGGGATTCTCCCCATTTGTGCTGTAGTTGTAAGGTTATTTTATTTTGCTAAACTTATTCTTCACATGATTGATACAAGATAATTTTGATGTGAGTGCTGGACTGGATATTATTGATTCCAATCTTTGGTTCCCTCCAAGAAACTAACGTTTTACTGCCTACTGCCAAAACATTTCGTTTCTAAAAAAAAATACTTCGCTAGTGTGGTGCTCGTTCAGGTGTTTTCTGTTTGATAGTGAAAGTGTGTTGAAAAAGTGCATATAAGAACTAACACTAGACAAGCGACGTGCTTTTTCTACCATCAACAACATAAAAATACTCATATTTTCTGACGCATTGCTTTATTTACTACCTTAACTTGACTAATGCCATCGACAGGTAAATTTACAGTGATTTATCAAGTTCTTTTTCTCTTGCAGTGAATTGATTAAATGATACATGTACGTGGATGATGATTATGGTTATTATAGACATAATAATGAAGACATAAGTTTTGAACAGGTTGCTGGATTCTAATCATAAAATTACACGAATCTGTGTGAAAGTTGAGGGGGTGGAACAGAATATTACTTTTGGGAAGATGATTACCTTCCTCCATCCATGTATTCCAAGTTAGTGAGCGTAAACCAACAAAGTAAAACAAATGGCCCTTGACAAAAGGCATTCATTCCTTTCGTCGAAATATCACGCACGGCACACGGCATACATTCATATCTATGTGAAACAAAGTAATAGTGGAATGCAACGAAGCGCATAACTCTTCTCCTCGGAGATGATAAACGCCACATTCGATTACAGACTTCCCTCCTCGGCTGACATTATTGAGAGTAAATTTTCATCGTCTCCTCGAGTGAATAAATGAAAGTAGCGAAAGATTTCATAAAAGTCAAGAGATGAGACGAATTCGCCCACGGCAAGAAAGAGCTCATGTCATGTATGTATTATTTGCCATCTTCGTCTCTTCCCTTTCTTCCTCATAAATAAGATAGCTACTTTCTCCCTCCATTCATTCCATTCCCGTTGTTGCCACAAACATGCAAATACACACCGAAAGGATCTTCCCTTCACTCCCCTCAGAAAGAAACTCATTCGTGTCGTTGGCTCTTTGGGCACGGAAAATAAGGCACGCTATTGTTATTTCGCTTTGCAAAAAAAAAGAAGGAATTATTGTACGAAGAAGAAGAACAATGTGCAGTTTGAGATTCTCATGAAAATTTTGCATTTCCCTGTGAATCCAGGCGGTATAGTAGTGTTTTATTTTATATTGTATTTTGGATTTCATCCTAGAAAACTGTTTCGAGTTTTCTTCTCTCTCTCTCATAGTCTGTTTTATCCGTATCTGCTTTTTTTTCAAACAGGAAGCTTTTATGAGCATTGTGTGCAATCGAGCCAGCGATAGGATGTAAGATATTTATATATCAACCATCAACGTCACAACCCATGCTCTACGTTCCACTTTTGTAAAAAAAAATCGGCATAAGCAAGGGTGCGATATTGAAGAACTTTCTATATTTCTAGTTAAGTTTACCTCACCTGGGTATGTCATCTCAAGTTGTGTTGTGTTGCGTGTTTTTAAGTTTTTTTTTGTAGAACTTTGTGTGTGCTTTGAAGATGCTCCATAAATTCATAGATAGATTAGGCCAAGCTTTCTTCGTGCAGGTATCTGTGTGGCATATCTGATCTATCCAAAGAAGTTTCATGTCAGTCTCCTCGAGTCTCTACATCAGTCTTATCGTGTTTTATATGATTTTCATTTTGATATGCCATATCACTTTTTTAAATGTATTTGTGGCATTATAACAACTGTATCGTATGGACTATTTGGTATGGGGATTACGAGATTAGGATGCAGTTTGTGTTTGTATGGAATACACTCGTTGTATTTTTAATTTCACCAAAGCTCCAGCCCCTTGAGAATCGGTCGCTCGAGGATTTTAGAATTCCTTGGAAGACATATACATCTTCTCAGTTTTGTATATTTTTTGGTTGTTAATAAGGCAGTTTTTTATGCCATGGCATGAAAGTAATTTTACCTGATCCGGAGAAAGCAGGCTGCCTGATTATTGTCTAAGGCTCTGCAAACATTTAGAAAACATTTGAGTAAGAAAGAGAGTCTACTTCGTAACGAAAGACGAATAAACTTTTTTGTGCAATGCCTAGGTATGCCTATAACAAGTTCGTACTAATTTTTCTCCTGTTTCCCCGTGCCATGTGAGTTATGTAAAAGAAATTGATCGTGCTTACCTTTCCACACAATGTATTATTTTATTACATCCATCTCCCAACAAAATAGCCCGCCTAACTACTTCCTAAACATTTGTGAATGTAATGAGAAATATGTAGCTTGTTTATCTTATCCTTATCTCATCTGAAATGCACTCAACGGCAACCCATACAAATATTCATTATTCGTGTTAGACACATCACGAGCAGAACAATAATATACTGCTGTAGGTAGACATTTCTTTATGCAAAGACCTGTTTCGTGTTTTCCCAGCCAGTGGCATAATATGTATCATCTGCCTCCTAATCCTTCTAACTTGTACTCGCTGATTTTGAAACTTTTTAAATAAAGGAGTGAATTCGGTTCGACTTCTCCCTTTTCAGTTTTTCCCTTTCATACCCTGACCGCGGAGGAAAACCACATAAAAAACTGAGCTGATTTCGTGAATATCGCTAAAATCTGTTTAATGTTATATAATCATAATCCTATTATAGGTCACATACAACATGCATAAGTATATTACCTCCTTTGTACAAACATATAAATGTGTCGATAATATTACGTTTCAGTGCACGGTTACACCTACTAACTACACTTGAGTCATTTCCTCCTCTTTCAGATTAAGTGGGCATGCTTTATATATTAGCAAGTATCAATGTGCGTTCAGAAGTCCGTTTTTAGGATAAATCCATCACCCAGCTTTCACTTTTAGCTCCGAAACTTTTTCTCCTTTTTGTCCCCTGTCGGAAATGAGCAAATAACATTATTGCTTTGCATAATAGCAGAACGAACCCAACCAAGTTGAGGGATAGAACCAACTATAAAAACAAGCCAATAATGCATGTACATTACATACATGCCTACCACATAGAGGTACTTATTATACCTCTATGGCCTACCATGAAAGCAGTCAAAATAAAACAGTTTTTTTTTTGCTATTTTGACTATTCTGGAGTATCGGCAATGACATGACGGAAGATGGGGAAAGTAATAGCATGCATTTCACTAATACCACAACTACAAGCTTACCACCCCACATATTCCTTACAAATTCCAATAAAAATTACTCCGGCATAAGCTTAGCTATAACCATTTGATTGAAAAACAGTACAACCTGTCCGGCAGACCCGGAGAGTTCACTGTTAAACCCCATTTTTATTTTACCTTTTCAAAGGTGAAATGAATATGTGCTTGTGCGTGCATTCGCCTCGTGTGCTTGCTTTAGACTAAAATATATTTACAAATATAAAAACTACACAGTGTTTGAAGTAGCATCCTCCTCCTGGTCCATGTGATAAGGGGAAAGTGGTTTGAAGCACATGATTATCCTCCGTCCTTGTTGCACTCACTACTCGTGTTGTTTGTGTCTTTTCAACCAAGAAAATGCTTGTTACTCTTCCGTTTCTAAAGAATCCGTATAGCTTTTTTTGGAAATAAAAACGCAGTTAGAACAATGACCAGGCTTGCTACATGAAATTGGAAAGGTGGTAGGATATAGGGAGGAGGATGGAAACCAAACACATTTTATTTGTATAGTATTTTTTGTAGCGAGTTTCATGGCATGGCAGTCTTCTAAGGCGTATTTTCTCACCCTCAGTGAAGAACCCTGCCATGACTTCTCTGTAGAAACCACAGACAACCTAAACGCTTCAACACAACTCGACGCTTTTCTCGAGAAACAGGGAATAAAGTCTGGAAACCACCTTGTACTAAACTCAGCAGGAAGTGTGCTTTCGCGTGTTATTTGACTCTTTCAATGTGCTTGTTACTTTCTTATTCAGATGCATTTACCTAAGCCCTGTATGTCATTTCCAATTCCTCTTCTAGCTATAGTTTTTGTTGCCCTTATCTGGCCCGCACGTTTAACCCCTTTTAAAGAGAAAATTGGTGTTGTGACTTGGAGCAGGCTATGATGTTTATAGTTTTTGCCCTGTAAGGTCAATACAAAACAAATATATTTCTGTCGATCACAACGGAAATGGAAAAGCTGGTGAAAGAAATCTGTAAATACTAATAGTATACCTAAAAATATAAGCTACCTATTACATTAAGTATAAAAGTCGTTTTTTTGAAATATTTTAAGGGTATACTTTGTCAACTATTACTTTTTTCAGCCGTTTTTTACTTTTACTTCATCTGTTGAAATACTTTTATTAGATATTTTTTGTTTGTCCGTCAATAAATATTTTTAGGAAAAAGTAGTTTCAGTTCGTTATGATAGAAATTCTCTTGTGCAAACTTTTTAAGGGAATATTTTTGTTAATTAAGTACTACGCATTTCCAGTAACTGAGACGGTTGAAAATATTTTACTATTTTTTTTACTGATGCCAAGTTTTGTTAAACATCTACCTCATTTTGCTAGGCGTCAATCAAACAGTGGGAGATATACGTATGATATTTTCAGCATTCCCATTCCAATGGGTCACTCGAAGCAGTAGTAGACAGGGACACCCAGGTGTCAAAAGCACATTTACTACTTTTTATTTATTTCTGTTCCGCTGCATACATATGCTCATGCTCCGTGTATATACATATACGGGGGATATTTTTATTGATGTAGCCGTTGCCAAAACTATGCCCGCAGCTTTATTCAGCTTGAACAGTTCGTCATTGAAACTCAGTTTGAAAATTATGAATCCAAGTTTACTCATATTATTGTTATTGCTCCTTCATCCATAATGGGATATTCTCAGGAAATCTTGTAAAAGTGATTCCGACCGAATGTTGAAAGGGGAAATATGTATAACGACTCGAAGGGTAGGAAGTAGAAGGAAAGAAAGTTAGAGAGAAGTACTTTCTCTTACACGAACCTTCCTGCTAAAAAATCTCAGCGTTTTGTTTGCACTACTACTCCTTCATACAGAGAATACACAACAAAGGACTCGCATTCATACCTCCTAACAACTTCCCATAAATGCACAACCCACACATATCGGCATCAACTTCTAGAGAGAAGAGCAGCACAGTGTCGAGTCGTTGGCTCCTTTTCGTAAACCTTTTGAAGTTGTTCCGGGAATGACTGGATGAAAACATACAAGTTAATACATAGTCAGTCAGATGCAAAATATTGCAGTTACTGTCAGGAATAGAACCGTCCTCTAATTGACTGCATTACTTCTTGAGAAGTTGTTCCAAAAGATGTTCGTTCGTGTTTCAAACTGTGTCTGTTCTTTTGAGACTTAGCCAATTAATGAAGATTTTCTTCTTGTGGCAATGGCACTATAAGACTTCCCCCTTCTTCCAAAACGTATATAAGTATGCAATTATTATATAGGCGAAATTCAAAAGAAGTTCTAAATTCGTATGCCCATCTTTACCTATTGTTTACCGACCAGAAAAACGGAAGGATGCTTTCAATCCTGCATTTTTACTTACGGGATTTTATTTCACTTCATGTATAAATTTATTCATACTGGTATATTTTCTGTAAACCGAAACGTGTTAAAACAGTTGCTGCAAATCCTTTCCTTTTCCCTAATAATTATTTATTCTTCACTGTTGGGGGAAATTTGTAGATATTTACATGTAACCTTTATAATATCAGGTTTGACAGGCTGTATGAATATAATGACTATGACTATATTTGCACATTACACTAGGTACATATTTGTAATAGATGAGTCACAAGGCTTAAATTAAGTTACAAACAATTAAAAATTAAATTTGTTTTCGGATGACACACTCGAACAAAACACCGCGGGGAGGTAACGTTCCGTAAACAAAAATATCAAACTTGTTTTCATAAGTCAAGTGTTTAATGTCATCAACATCAACTACATCAACCATCCAACAATTTTCTCGCGTTACATGTTATATGCCTAGTTGTATGTAGATGAGACAGTTTGTTCGTACTATAGAAGATGCTATGTTGACGGTAATGATGTGAAGACTCATCGAAGTTAGTTCGGAATTACGAACCATTTGAAAAGTACAAAGAGAAAGTAGGAAAAAGTTCCGGAGAACTCAAATTTATAAAGCCCCTTTGATGTTGGAGTAAAATTTAAGCGGTTTAGGAAATCAGAGTCGCATTTTAATCTACTTTTTAATAATAAGAGCACTATCTAAATTAGAGTAGGATGGGGAAATTGGAAACAGAGGGGAAAATACGAATTTTCACTAAAAACTGGGATTTACTGTGCTGAATACGTAGGAATACATTCTGGAAACTGATTTTAATTGTGTGATGTAGGATATATTCATCAAAACAATGGTTTTGACCGCTTGTAAAACTAATAAAAACGATAATCATTAACACTTCTCCGTATGAATACAAACGCTTATAAGCTGCAGACATTTCAAACCAGAAAATCCAGATGTCATATCTCTATATTTTGCTAGTATTGCTAGGCATATTTCTCATCATCACATCACGGATTTAAAAGAACCGAACCGAGGTATTGAACGCAAGTAGAGAAGTTTTCCATGCGAGATAAAGTTGTTGATGGTGTTAAGAGCAAAGACTAAAGCGTTAAACCGAACAGCGTGGCAAGTAATGTTTGAAGAGCCAATCAACAAACCGTTAGATCATACAGTAGAACAGTTATCCTTGCTTTATTTCAAAGAACTGCAAGTAAAAAAGGATGGTGACATAGCAAGTCGTCTTCTTCAAACATTTGAAAATAGCTTAAAGTTCGGAGAAAGTATAGATGTAAAATGTATACGAAGAAAAATATTCGGCTAAATATAGCCATTAAAATACAGATGGACTT
>JAQGAI010001873.1:0-13539 GCA_034696905.1 Lepidocyrtus violaceus
TTCATGAATTACCAGCGGCCTCAGGAAGTGCCAGAGCAGCACCTACATCAGCCATTAGGTTTTTTAATACTCATCAGTTGAAAGTAAGGAAAATGCAATTATGTGTGTATATACTATATACTGGGAGCGGTATTGAAATACCTAAATTATCATGTGTCTAATTGCTTATGTACTCTTTGCATTCTAGTGTATCCTACAACGACATCCCGCGTGTACTAACTTGAAGCAATGGAAGGGTGGTCCAGTAAAAATAGACTCACTAGCGTTGGTGCAAACGATTGAAAGGTACTTGATTGCCAAAGGTTTCGGACGCGTACGAGAATCTCGGGATAGCGGAGATTCGGATGAAGATAACAGGTACCGTTTTTCAGTTTAGATTTCTCATTGAAGTCAACTTGACTTCATTTTCTTATGCTTGTGATGAGAGAATGACACATAATGACATATTTGTACGTATTTTGGATTTGTAGTGACGACGATATGGACGACACCCTTGCTGCTGTTGTGATATCCCACGGAAATGCTCGCCACAAGCTGGAGTTTTTAATTGGGGAGCATGTCCTTCCTTACAATATGACTGTGTACCAAGCCATTCGTCAATTTGGAATAAGTGGTGGGGATCCAAACGGGGAACTGGATGCCGAATTCGATCCTACGTCAGGAATCTTTGGAAACTCTGGAATATGGTCTCAAACTCACACGATTTACTATCGGCCCGTGCCCGAAGAGCGCGCTTCAGTTAGTAGCTCATCAAATATAACAAATTCCAAAGAATATTCTAAAAAGAGTAAATCATCAGCTATGAAATATACTTCTAAGTCGAAGAAAGATCCGCTGTGGCATGAGGGTATCGTACCTGCTCCCGCTGCTCCTTTCATTCCCTATCTAAGTGGCAAGTTGCCCGAGACTGTGACAATCAGTGATCCCAGTATTCCTGTCCTTTCCTTACTTCGCGTTATCCACGGAATTTGTCGGTACTGGAGATATCTGTACTGGCCAGTGCTACCCGGCCAACCGCTTTTGCCAATGACGGAATTCATCAACACGAAAGTGGCGGCAAAAGCTCAACGTCAACTTCAAGACCCTGTAGTGATTATGACTGGAAATTTGCCGCAGTGGCTCCAACAAATAGGCTTAACGTGTCCTTTCCTTTTCCCTTTTGAAACGCGTCAAATGTTATTTTATTCCGTCACTTTTGATCGGGATCGAGCTCTTCAAAGATTATTAGGTAAGTCTGATATGCAACAACTGTTTAGTTTTAATTTGTGCTTACCTACTTGAATTTCGCTTAGATTAATTTGTTAATTTTACTTTTTTGAATAGATACTGTACCAGAGCTTAATAGTTCTGATAGGGAGGATCGCGTCACTCCAAGACTGGATAGAAGGAAGAGGACAATTTCAAGAGAGAATATTCTGCATCATGCTGAAGTGCTGATGAACGATTTTGGATCTTCAAGGCCATTATTAGAGATTCAATATGAAAATGAAGTTGGAACTGGTCTGGGACCTACGTTGGAGTTCTACGCTTTGGTTTCTCAAGAGCTTCAAAAGAAAGATTTGGACTTGTGGCACTGTGAGTCATCCGCGGAGTTTTCCATTCACGAAGAGTCTGCGATTGACCCGAAAACAAAAACGTATGTTCAAACTAGTGTTGGACTCTTTCCCAAGCCTGCTGGGAAGTCCGTCAAGGCAGGGCATTTATCCAAGATCAAAGGGAAGTTCAAGTTCATGGGAAAATTCATGGCCAAGGCAGTTATGGATTCTAGAATGGTATGTTTACCTCCTAATTACTTATGTGATTTTAATTGTGAAATTGAGTTTTTATTCTAATTCTTTTATAATTAATAATAATTCCTATATTTATTCTATTTTTGCAGATTGATTTGCCAATGAGTAAAGCAATGTACAGATGGATTCTAGTTGGCGATAGTGCTCTCTGCCTGGCAGATGTTGCCGATGTGGATTCAACAGTTGCTAGAAGTATCCGACAATTGGTCAGTGTCGTGGAACAAAAGAAGAGATTGGAAGCACGCTTGGAGGGAAAGGAACTTGAAAGTGCATTAGAATCGGTGACTTTGGATGGATGTCGTATCGATAACCTCGGACTGGACTTCACACTCCCTGGGCATCCGTCGATCGAGTTAAGGAAGGGTGGCAAAGATATTCCTGTCACGATTCATAATTTGGAGGACTACACTAAGGTATAATCTATTGGAGATGTGAAGATATGTTTTAGCATGCAAATGAAATATTATTTTAGGTCATTTAAAGGTAAAGTGTAAATTTCAATAACGATTTAATTCTTTACTCTAGTTGGTTTGCTATTGGATGATGATTGGAGGAGTGTCCAGACAAATGGAAGCATGGAGGGAAGGATTCGACTCAGTTTTCCCGTCGTCCGCGTTGAAAATGTTCTATCCTGAGGAATTAGAAATGGTGTTTTGCGGAGCCAACCAGGTAAGTTGTTACTTAAAAAAAATGACTACGAAGTTTTAATTTAGTTAGTTGATGATGATATGATGAATTTATTTTGACAACAAATAGTCTACATAATTATTATTATTATCTCGCATTAATTTCAGTCTGTTGGAGAGTCTTGGGATTTGAAGACTTTGATGGAATGCTGCCGTCCCGATCATGGCTACACACAGGAATCCCGTGCAATTCAATATTTGTATGAGGTAATGGCTTCATATGACGCGAAGGAGAGGCGAAAATTCGTCCAGTTTGTGACCGGATCTCCCCGTCTTCCAGTTGGTGGTAAGTTCTATTTTCACAATCCGACAATAAAATGATTTATTAATTCAATTTTTGAGTCTTTAACTGATACGGATTAATAATAATAATGCATCGTATTATTGTTAAATTACAGGGTTTAAGGCATTGCAGCCTCCCTTGACAATCGTTCGTAAAACCGTGGAAGGTCAGTCGGACTCGGATAGCTATTTACCGTCAGTAATGACTTGTGTCAACTACCTGAAACTCCCAGATTACACCAGCATGGATGTAATGCGTGAGCGTCTGCGAATGGCAGTGGAAGAAGGACAAATGTCATTTCATCTGTCGTAACCGTTTAAGTTTCAATTTTCCTTCCTCATTTTTTGTCCAACTTTGATATGAATTCATATGGACACCTCCAAACTTTATTATACATACAATAAAAAAAGAATGTATTTAATGATTTAATAGATTGTTTCTCATTCGCTGTGAAATATTAATTGTAAATAGAGTATGATTTTCGTAAAAAAAAAATAAGCTTAACACAGAGCAGGCTTCGGAGCAAAGCTGCACTAATTATGTATTTGTAATTATAGAGTAAATAAATCGTATTGTTTGTAAACGATTACACGGAGTATTTATACCCTGTAGCGCCGGGAATAAAGAGTTAAATAGTATACCATTTGTATAATGTCTTTGTACAATTGTATATGATAGGCTAGTTTAAGCGCGTAAACGAATTTGATGAATTTCTTCGTTATCACAGTCTGTAGATTACTGCTTATTGTACTAGTCAAAGTAAGATTTGACAGTGATGCTGCTATTAAGATTCTAATAGTATGATTAACTTGTTTAGAAGGGTAGGTTGGAATTGAAGGCATCAGTCTTTCTTGAAGGCATGCTAATTGTTTCATACAAATGCTGCATATATGGGGTAGGAAGAGTTATCAGTATCAGAGTTTGAGTGCATTTTTATCTGATGTAAGTTTATTAATCTGTATAGGACCCGCGCAAGAGCTAGGCTTCAAAAGCCAGTGAAAGAATGTTCGTTGGTATTTGTCAACGTGAGAAAAATATGAAATGTAAACAGAAAAAAATGTGGAAGAAAATAAAAATGTAATGCTTGTCTACGATCTATCCAAATAATTTAATTATAAGAGATGCGCTGATGAATTGTTAATTGAAAAAGCGGAATGATTAGTTCGAAAGAATATTATAGTAAATTTTGCGCACCCTCGTCTCAGAGAAGATAAATGGGTAGAATAAATGTTGTAGAGAACGGCAGACGAAGTTATAGGAACAAGTGCAAGAAAGGGAAGAAGACTCATTCGCAAGTTACGCAACGCTCTGTATTGACGTCAAATTAATGTCGAATCCATGCTTACAACTTATATTGATGTAAATAGAACTTGTAAATCAGGTCATTGCTAATCGATTACACTAGATGTACCACAAAATGATAAACGTTATGTAAATGCCTACTCTCATTGCTGTAAGTAAGTTAACTGTATCAATGAAATCGTTTATAAATATTATACATATACATACGTGCGTATCAAGACTTTATTGTAATAATAATATTCTTTACGATGATGTAATGATTAAATAAAACTTTTTAAAATGCGAAAATCACCAAGTCAAGTCTTTCTTTGGGCCCATAACCAGTTCCAAACATCAGCTCCGGTGGTCTCCATCCAAGCGATGTTTTCATTAATGAGGCTTAGTGCACCTTTACTCCCGTTTTTAATGGAGGAGAGCTTCTTGTTGTTGATGTCAAGAAAATGTTGAACCTGTTTTCATACACACAATTAAATTAAGGCATTTCGGATAAATATTTAAGAGTAGGTAGTTGGAAGAGAAATAGAATCTCCGTTTGGCTATAAATTACCTCATTAAGCTGGTCCTTCGTACAATAATACCTCGATAGTTTACTCAAGACAGCACCCACTGCCCCAGCGCTCCCGTTTCCGATTTCATCAACGATGTAGTTTATGTTGGCAGTCATGAAATCCAAAATAACGGAGCGGCCCTTTGGATTGGAAGCGACCTTCTCTAAGGTGAGGATGACATCGGAAGGCTCAAGCCCGGATGTGGCGTTCACGGTTTTCTCTAATAAGCTAAATTATTTTTCATGTTAGTTTAGTTCGGCTCTAGTATTTAAAACTAATTTTAATGGTGATGGGAAGGGATACCTTTGAATGATGGCAGGGTCCATAGCGCATGCAATATGGCTAAGGATGTCTTCTCTCAGCTCTGTATCATTCTTTGCTGCTTTGTATCTGGCAAAGAAAAAGTCATACGCTTGCCTTCCACCTGAGGCCACCATCGCGCATTCCAAAGTTGCTTTGGCGTCTATCGAAGTTATCCTAAGTCAAAGGGTATGACCTTGAAATGCTAATTTTTTTAAGGAAACTCCAGATGTAGTTTAATTTAATTTGCAATATTATCAGATACAGACTTACGGACTAGTGTCAGGATTGGCCTGCCATTGTGCAAAAAGCTTCCTAGCGTATTCTTTGCATAAAGGACTTTCTGAAGCAGGAAAAGAAACATTGAAAACATTTCTTTATACCCATCCGAACAAATTCAACTAAATTTTGACTCATGATTATTAGAAGCTTACCTAGGGAGCAGCTCCAGTCGAGTAAGTCGGCCCTCAAAATGGCGACAGCACCAGTGTGCTTCGGGGATTCCTCGAGTCCAATGGATATGAGAGCGTTGTCGACTTTCGGTTGCAGGAATCTCTGAAAATCACAAAAAAATAGTTTCAGCCCTGATTTAGCCGATCATTTCTTTGTATTTTACAAAAAAAAACTTGTACGTATATTACCTTAATGAGAGGAAATGCTACGTGAGATGAAAACTTTTTGTAGATTGAGGCAAAATGCTCAAAGAAGGTGCTCCAGGGCGCAAAGTGAGTTTCTTGATGAAGGTACCGGGTAAGGTTTAAAGTTGTTTGGATGTTGACATAAAAATCTTAAAAATTTAATCATATTCCAATTACTTACATCTTACAAACTTGATTGATGCATTCTCGTCATTTTCTGTAATTTTTTAACTTTTCCATTACATACCTGACTCGGCGAATACGAAGTAATCATCCAGCAATTGGCTTCTGCTTAACGGACTAATCACATTCGCGTTGTTCTCAAGTTGCCCCTGAATTAGCTGAAGGATTGAGTCATCGTACAGAACTCGATAAAATCCTAGATTAAGCAAATGAAAAAAATTAGCAATTTACTACAGTTATGACATGACCAGGGGCATAGTAAATTGTTCTGATTTTTTATAATGTCATTCCATGCCTGTAGCATTATGATTGATCATAAACCATTGAGAAGTGTCATGAGCAATAATCTTTTCTTTTCCATCCCTCTCCAGCCAAACTTCTGGAATGCTATTTTGGCGAATCGGTTTATTTTTCGTGACGATTGTGATGGGAATGTACCACAAACCATTGGCTTCCGTCAATGCCCAATTGTTTCTAAACTGCTTTTGAGATAGCATGATGCTATCATTGCCAAGCGCATTCACTTTCACCATTGGAAAGCCGGACTGATCCGTCCAACTATGCATTATCTTAGACATTGACAGCCCATCAGGGAAACTTATTTTGTCTTCAGTGGCAGCTTCTTGGAGACAAGTAAATAAGTCTTCTTGCTCCACACTTTGGAATGCAAATCGCTTCAGATAATGCTGCAGCCCTTTTCTAAAGGTTTCCTTGCCCAGAAATCCCTCCACCATCCGGAAAATGGAGGCTCCTTTTTCATACGAAATTGTGGAGAACATGCCATCGATTTCGTCGGGAGTGCTCACATTCCATGCCAAAGGATGTGTGAAAGGGCCAACGTCAAACTCCATGGAATACTGGACTGCATCTAATATGGCGAATTCGATTCCCATGAGATCACTGCTGGAAGCTTCCATCCCCAGATATTGAGTGTAAGTGCTGAGTCCTTCTGTGAGATATAGCTCACTCCACCATTTCATCGTTACCAGATTTCCGAACCTGTTTAAGTAATTTTGAAAGTTGCGATTATTTCATTTCAAGAATTTTTATGTCCCGATCACCTAAAATATGTTATTCGAATATGTTTACAATCACTTAACATTGGTGTGCCAGCTCATGAGCTAAAATAATAATGAATTAAAATAATTTATTTTCCCAGTGTAAATCTAATTTATAAAACAAATAGTTTTATATGCTTGATTTCTTGATACATACCGACAATCATTGTGAGGAGGTTCCGGTGTGCTTCTGACTCTTCTTGTGGGAAGTGGATTAAGTAATCGATTCCATAAACATTAAGACCCCTAAAGAGCAATACAAGCATACCATTTATATATTCTGACATACTTTTCACTTTCTCAGGCATCTCGAGCTATTTTTACCAGTTCTCCATTGCACCCCCGAATCCGGGGATGGCTATTGAGTCCATCTTGGACAGTTTGTAAGTCTCATTGAAGTAGGACTCATAGAAACTTAAACAGGAGGCCGCTACCGTTGCAGAATAGTTCGCCCCGCCAGCCTCGATAAGGAAGTTTGGAGCGTAAGTCTATTTACAAAAGGTACAATTAAACCAGTTAATGTCATTAAAAGAATACCTTCCATATTCTGAAACAACTGATGCAGCTTACACGAGCCGCTTTCTTTCCGAAAAATGCTTCAGTGTATCCATAATCGGTAACGGCTAGAGCCAAATTGTAAGTGGACATTTTCACTGTTCGATTGAATTTATCTATCGTCCATCCATCATTTTCTGGGCTATATAAAAAGATTCAATAAAATCACATATTGTAATATCAGTTAATCGTGTACTTCAGCTGGATAGGGGCATTATGATACTCACTCCGGAGTGGACAAAACCAGCTCAGTGTTTGACAACGCAAAGTAGTCATTTTTCCTGATCACTGTTAGCTCAAAGGTTGCCTTTAAGTCTGGCTGTAATGAATAAATATTTAAATGTATCCTTTTCTTCTGCTACTGTTGGAAATAATTTAAACAACAGTTGCATGCCTTTCTACCTCATCAAAGCAAGGGAACATCCGTCTCGCCTCCACGCTTTCTAGTTGAGTGGCTGCAACCCTCCTGGACTCTCCGAAATCAGTTTCATAGGTTCTGTAAAACAGCCCTTCTTCCGGCTCCATAATTTTTGCTACATATTCCATGTAAATTGCATACTCCTCCCCGGCATGGAGTTCTCTGACGAGTTCGATGATGAGAAAGTGTGGAAGGGGCTCGTGAGTAACATTCTTCACCGTAATGTAATTTCCTGGAATGGCTGTATTGGCTACCTAAACATATATGTCCAAGTCCAACTTAGCTCATATGTTTATAATTGGGCTTGGATCAAAGGTTAAAGTAATAATTAAGGTAAACTAAAACATATTAAAAACTCAGATGAAGGAGTTAAAAAATCACAAGGCGCTGCCATTTACTAACATTACGCTTTACTTATCTATGTTACTTATTCATCTGAGTTAAAAAATAACTTACTCTTATAGAGCTGGTATTGATTTGTAGCTCATTCGCGTGCAGGACAATCTTGGGAGACTGTTCTCGCATTACCCCAACAATGTTCACCTTTCCTGGAGCAGTCAGTTCAGGACCTACGATCCCTTCATCCTCCAAAATAACCCTTACCTCGACATCGTAATGAGATGGTCGAAATGTATCGTTAAGCCTGTAAGTGGTGTCCAGAGCTTCTCTTCCAACCAGTGCTCCACGCTTGACATCATTTTTGTTGCGCTTTCCTGGAAAGCCTCGGGGTCGGGGTTTGACTTGGAAAGGGAGCTGTGCCAAACTGACGGCAGCCATGCACAACAAAAATATAAGCTCGTACTTCATTTCTTCTAAGATTAAACTTCGCAATCGCTCTTGCCAGTGACAACTAAGCAAAGATATTCGGAATAAGTCGTCTCACCTGACTGTCACCGTACTACTTGATTTCATTACACTATTTACAAGACGGTTCATTGTCTTTTAAGAAATACATTAAAGTAAAAGCATATGAAGGAGCCAACGAATTTCATCAGGATCCAAATAAGAGGTATGCTCAGACATACATGCAAATGATACTCTACGTAGACTGTTTTGTGAATCCAGTTTTTTTTTTTTTTCACTTTTTATCTCTTGAGAGAATCGAATAGAAATGTATCATTCTAATAATTATGTTGTCAAACAAGCTTGTTCGGTTGACAGTTATTGAGCGTCTTCTCCTATTGCAAACAAGTCATTACTGAACAGTCGCTGAAACTGAATATGAAACTATATATCCGAGCTCAAAAATGCAAAAAGTTGCTCAGGGAAAATGACAGCATCAGTTTGCCATTGTTGCCGGAAAGCTTTTTCATTATTTCTTCCCTCCCTGCTACTCAAAGTCATGAAGACGTCCATCAGAAGGAAAATCCCGAGTAAATTCTACCTTGCTAAGTCTTTAGTTGTTTGCTGGCTATAGTTTTCTTTATGAATATTTTTATTGGAAAATTTTATTTGCTATTATTTATTGTAAATACAAGAAGGCAAGAGCTTTGATAATCGGTAATTTATGTGTGTTAAATTAAAAATTCTAATATGCATTTAAATCCGATCCACAAAATCCCGGAAAGCTTGTCCATTTCTGGCCATCCACTTGACATTTGCATGGATCGCATTAAGTGCAGATTGCAAGGCTGCGTTAACGGGTTCTAAAGCGGCTTCGTTATCTGTAATAAATCTGTCCAAATTCGCAATATCCAAGTTCCTAGTCCACGCGGTGCTTAGTGTCGTAATCACACTTGAGACTACGGAGACTCCAAATCTAAAAAAAAAAATTAAAGGATTTAACATTCCATGCGGGTTTCTGATAAACAATAATAATGATAAAAGTAGGCATAGGTATGTGTCAGTTTTATTACCTCCTTTGAATTGTTTGAAAGTTCTCTCGGATAAATCTGAATGCCAGCTCAACACCGACGGAATTACCGGCGACCGCTTGCATTGCGATAACACGCTGAGCGTTTTCTATTCCTGAGTTAGGATCTATGGCCAAATCCAACAGTCTGTAAATATAGTTTTGAGCAAATATTTGTTAGGATTAAGCAAATTATCATGAGATAAAAATTAGTTTTTTTTTGCATTGTGGGGCATTTCGCCTCTACCTTGACAGTCTGAAGGTCGACTTTGAGCATCCGAGTGATCGTATTAAATTAGTTTGCGTTACTTCCCTATTCGCGATTCTATACTGGGCAAGTGCAAAGTCCCATTCTTTGTCTCCTCCATTAGCTATGGCGCTGCAGTAGACTAGGGGTCGAAGGTCCGGGAAAATTCTAATGAAAATGGGAATTCAAATTAATTATGCCAGATAATGATTTTGCGCAATAAATAAATTTGCATGATGCGTCACAGAATAAAAGGTAAATGTGTAAAATGTCACATACGCGTTAAGATCAGAGCTAGCCATAAATTCAGCATATTTTTGTTTTGAATACTGAATGCAATCCGAATCTCCCAAGTTGCAAGCCCATTCAAACAACCTATTCCGTAAAATCGTTGCGTTACTGATTGGTTCGGAAGGTTGGGGATCCAGATTGATTTCGGTGAGGGTGTCTTTCACCAAACCAAGAATGTATTTCTGAATAGACGTAACATCACATTAGTCATGTTCCTATAATTGTTTCCTACCCTTTCCCCATCCAACATCGAATGTTTGCTATTTCCATTACCTTGAAAGATGCAAAGGTGGAAGTGCGTGCAAGGAATCTGTACGGTTTTGCCATATTAGCAACGAATGTAGTCCACGGGGTTAAATGACGCTCGTTCTTGAGATACATGGTCAAGTTGAGTGCATCCGGAAGTGGGCTGTAGCCTATAATGAATATAAAAATGAGCAAGGAAGTTTTAATAATTGATAATTCTTCGGCCAACATGAGGCTTTTTTGTTTACCTGCGAAAGCCAAGTTCAAACTATCGTCAATCAAGCCACTTCTAGTCTGAGGATCAATCACGGTATGATCTCTATGAAGTTGCTCCGTAAGTTGGCTGAGGGAATATGGGTCATATTTCACTCGGTAGTAGCCTACACAATTAAACGGAAAAAAAATGGATTTAACAAATCTTTCCTGTAGCCGTCATATGTAATTACGTTACCGTCATCATAAGAAGGGATTCAACCATTAATTTTTTCAGTAAATTCAACCAGTAAACTTACCAGTCTGTTGAGGGTTAACGATGAACCACGGAGCAATAACCGTCAAAAATTTCACCGGTTCTTCCGCTTTAATCCAGACCTTAGCTCTGGTATCAATTTGAGCATCAGTTGGAACAAAAATTGAAATGGGGATATGCCATGTCCTGGCCTCAGCATCCTCATCCACATCAGCTTTGAATCTTTCTTGACGGAAGATTACATTGTTGGTTCCTTCAGTTCGAGTCGCATGCAAAATAGGGAATCCAGTTTGTAGGGTCCATGTGTCCAGAACATCTTTAAGAGTAAGGTCATCCGGTAAATTATTTCCGGCTTCATCGTATAGAACTTGGAATAAATCATCCTGATGGGCATTTCCATGTTGGCTGGGAAAGTTAAAGGGGTAACGTGAGACGTTTTTGATTTTTGATGGTTTTTGATTGTAACAATTGCTTGCTTATGCAGAGTTATTAAATTTAGTTGTACTATTTTGTTAGATAGGTAGTCAGTCCATTCTTCATCAAAGCCTCGGTTAAGATGGCATTTGTCATTCGGACAATGGCCGCTCCCTTGCTGTAAGTGATTGTGTCGAACATAATGCGGATCTCTTGAGGAGTTGTTACGGAAAAATGAATCGGATGAGTGGAATTGGTCACGTCGTATCGCCTAATTACATAAGTATTACACCAATTCATGAGTTAGTGACTGCAAAATTTTGTTGATAACTTTTTTGTTGAAAAGGCTGTTAAAATAAAAATAAATAGTACATCGCGGCTTGAACTTCATCTGAAACAAGAGTGTCCATCGGTAGCATATCCGCCAAGCCAATGTCAACCATTGCCGTATTCGAGTAGTAGCTGGCAAATCCTTCATTGAGCCACAGGTCTGCGTATTGGGAAAATTGGAGTACATTATTTTTGAAGTGAGTAATTTAAAAAAAAACGAAATAGGTATTCAAGTTTTTTCTTACCGTCCCACCATCTCATTGTCACAAGATTTCCAAACCATTGATGCACCTGAAACGAAGTATTAGGTAGATTTTTAAATGGTTGGATATTGTTATGAGATGCATAATGTTTGTCTGTAACTGTGTCAGATTCTGAAGCATACGAGTTCGTGGGAAAGCGTGACTGTTGTTCTAATTCGATCTAAAGATGTAGCTATACCGTCCTCGAGCAGCAATCTGTTAAGTCTGTTGGTAGTAAATGGCAAATGCCATTAATTTAAAGACAAGTTGACCTAAATAAATAGAAGAAGGAGTTTTTAATCCAAAAACAACGTATTCCAAATAACAAACCTGTACGTATTTAGCCCCCTGGAAGTCAAAATATTTAACACGATTTATTCAAGAGGTACAATCCAAATCTGATTATTATACACTTTGATTAGGTAATTCAACGTTACCAGTTTTCCATCGCTCCTCCGGAAAAGTGAGGAACTGCAATTTTGTCCATTTTTGGGAAGGTATATGGAACCCGAAAATAGTTCTCCAGTGCTGTGATTAACTTTGCGGTGACGTTTGGTGAGTATCTTCCTGCCCCAGATCGAATGTATTCGGGAGGGCCCCAAATCCTCACAGGTTTAGTGTAATGGCCTTGCCCAGCTTCTTCCATTTCGAAATCCGATACAGCAATGCAAAACAAGTAGGTGCTCATGGCTTCTGTACGGCCGTATACGTCTTTTACCCAGCCCGGTAGACCCGGCCTAATTTTTCATGAGTCATATGATCATGAATACTTTAGTTTAAAAAGGCAGACACGGTGACATACGCAATGCAAAAATTTTAAACATCTTTTGGTCTTACACATCCATCTCTGTCCGTACTAGGGGCATATTTGCAAGAGAATGATATTTTGCCAACCGAATGATCGAAATGTCAAACCTAAAGAGAAAGCAATTGGAAAACATATTTACAAGGCCATTTAACACGGATATTGTTTTTCTGCAGTAGCACTTACTCAGCTTTCATGTCCGGCTCATCAAAGCAAGGGAACACTCGTCGTGCGTCTGTTGCCTCCAGATCAGTTACAGTCATGTACCTTTTATAAAGATTCGAATTTTTTATTACTTTCTCCGAATTTGCAATATGTTACGGCTCAGTTTCTGCTTTCTTTTTTTCCAGTGTGTACCTAGTTGTTCCATCAGTTGCCGTGTAGTTGCTCAAATACAGACCGACAAGTACTTCCCTACTGACGGGAGCAACAAATTCGATATAGATCCTGTAGTCATTTCCAACCGTCAAGCTACTCGCCAGGTTAAGGACAAAGAACTGCTTTTCTTCGTCAACAGTGACGGACGACACTCCCACTTGAGCCCAAGTTGTCAAGTCTTCGATCTGAGAAATTTTCACATAGGGTGATTCGAATCATGACTTACATCAAAAGTTTCGTTTCCAGTCTGTATTGAGATGATAATTTACCTTGATAGAACTTTCCGTAATATTGAGGGTGAGTGCATGAAGAGTAATGTTGGTTGTGGCGGTGCGACAGCTCACGTCAATCCAAACCTTTCCCGGTGCTGTGAATTGAACGCCATATCCCTCATCCAGAATTGGCCGGAGTTCTACAAAATATCGGGATGGGATGACAGTATGGGGCAATCTATGCAACGGGATAATCTCCTGAGAAGTTTCAAACGCAGGGGATGATGAACCT
>JAQGAI010001874.1:0-13538 GCA_034696905.1 Lepidocyrtus violaceus
ATACAATGGCAATTCGCAGTTATCCGCTAACACCTAAAATCACCAGTGTCGTATTTAATGTCAAAAGTAGAGGGCATATAAGAATTTTAACTAAACCTTTAACAGAAACTTACTTTAATATAAGAATGGTTCCCGAATGGAACGATTTGGTAGTTAGAAAACTTAAAACTAATTTTTCTCGCTAAGGCATTAAGTAGAAGTGCACATTGGCCCCACGCAGCATTTATTTCATTCCAGTCCACAGGCTCCGACGGTAATCTACCCAGTCTAAAAGTATTGATCGTTCCAAAATGCCCGCTGTGCCAAATGTGGAATGTTGCGTTCAGAGCATTTGTTTTGTCCAGCCGTTCAGCCTGAGCTTCAGCATATCTCAGCTCATAATCCAGGCTACATATAACAAAAATATCAATTAAAAAATCAGTAAATCATAGAAACAACAATTATGTCATGTCATGTCTTCTCATAGATGATTTTGCCTGAGTCTACCTCTGAGAATAATCTTCCAACTCATTTAGTTCCCGTTTATGGCGACAATATTCCTTCATAAACTCCTCCTCTTGGTCCTTCAGCTGGCGAAACTGCTTCTTCTGATTTTCTAAAGACTCCACCGCGCTTGCCTCCTCCACTTTCAGTTCTCGTAGTTCTACGATGAGTTTACTTTCTTCCACCTTGAGCTGGAAAAAAGGAAACAGTTACCGTAAAATATTACATAATAAGAAACTGCAGGTGTCAGGAAATGCATAATCAATCATACTATTATTTCAATTTTTACATCTTTCAGTTGCCCTTCCAGAGTGTCAATATCTTCCGTGTCCGTTTCAGACTCCAATCTGAAATTAACAAAACGACAAACTAATTAGCTGCCTTCCGTTGTTACCTATCCCATAATTTTCCAATCTCCGCATATCATTCATACATTGGTTTTAAATGATTTGACTAAATTCAATAATCTCACTTCTTTAAAAAATCCTCATATTGTTTGCACTCATCCTCTGCCGCCCTTTGTTCGCTTTCCAAAAGAGTAATTAAAGTATCGCAACATTCATCACAGAGCGGGTGATCAATTTCCGTATTATTGGACAAGATATCAAAGAGTTCCATGTGGGTTTTGAGAAGTTGACTCTGCTGACTAGTAAGCTCTGAGCCTCCGACGATAGTAAATCCGTGATTTTCATTGTCACTAATTGGTGGAACATACTTATCGATGACGCCTGTGTCCACGGCCTTCTGATCAAGTTCCAGGGGTGGTGGGGCGTATAATGGTACTGCAAATAATCAATATCATTTAAAACACATTAATTTTAAATTACGAAATTCAATCCAGATGCAACAGTGCATATATTTGTAGGTAGGTATGTTTGTTTGCGTAGCCCTTCAGACTCATGCACTGAAGCTACTTATATGGGGTAAATGCGCTAAGCACTTAAATACATTTTTGAAAAGCACTTTAAAGTTTTAACTTACAATGGAGCTCCGCCAAAGTATGCTCATCGATGGAGTTAAATGAGTGGTCCAAAATTATGGGACACTGGCACCGCTGACAGGTGAAGCTAACCACAATTTTGTTGGAGGAGGGATCACCAACGCTGGCCATGTTCGGAACAACTGGCCGCCTTTTCAAAGCTAACTAAATGAACTTAACAGTCCTTGTATGTTGTATGTACTTTAAAAACTATATGCACTGATAGTGGTATAAAATTAATCTACTTCTTTTCTTCTCAACACTAATTTTACTCTACAATGATATATTTTGTTCTGGTTTGTGGGCAAATTATTAGCTTTGCAGTGTAGTTTAGCTTAGGTAATTGCTAATTAATAGTACCTGCTGTTTAATGATTGACTGTTAACATTAATTTGTTCGTTTTGTTTATTAGGGATTTGAGACAAAAGTAAGTCTGGCAAGACAAGGGAAAGTCGCAGATGAAAACAGCTGAGGCGAGGAGTAGCGTAGCCACAACCAGTCCAAGTGTAAATGCTGTCATAAGAGAATGCACAAATAAATGTAAAGCTGATATGATGTGAGCAGATGAAATGAATGTAACGAGTTGGATATTATATTATAGTGGGTGTAAAGAATATGGGGCACTGTGAGATTTTTAATTAAATTGGCAATTTATCAAGGCGTTAAAATAGTAATTTAAGGCTGCTGGTAGTTTGTTGCGTAATGGAACAAACTGAAATAAATTTGAGATATAAAGTTGGTTTTAATTTAATAATTTTCTCGTTTTTGTACAAATGTTTTTAAAATTTAGAATTCAGTTAGAATGTTATTGAATTCAGTAAAGTTATGATGACTAATTAATTAAATCAGTTTGAATAATTAGCTCCAGCAGTTTAGTACCTAGTTTTATCTTTATTGGTTAAATAGCTTGAGGTCCCGAAGGCTGTCACGCAAATCCCAATGCTTAAAAACGCGGTGTACCCCAAAACAACCGGGTTTTCTCCAATGAACCTCCCAATAATCAGTGGATAGGCTGAAGCCAACCCTGAGCCGCAAACCATGATCAATGCTCCGATGCCATCAGTCACCTGAAGGTATCTTTCCAGATATGCACTGTAGGATGCGAAAGCACTGGAAAACCCGAGGCCAAACAGGATGCTTGCAGTCCATAAAACCGGAAGTGAATTGTTGGCCCATCCGACGAGTAGAATATTTGCGATAGTTGTGATCACCATATTGCCGCACAAGAGGAGCTGGCTTGGGACTTTGAAAACGATGAAAATGCAAACGAATCGGGCTGCAGCGTAGGAGGCAGTGAGTCCGGTGAGGACGTATGTTGAATCCGACTCTGAAAGTTTAAGCTCACTGTTTTGTCCAAACTTGGGGAGGAACTGGATCACGCTGATTTCCAAGCCTTGGAGTGCCCCGAAAAAGCAGCAGCTTAGAAAGATCATTCTTATCTTTGGCCATGATGACTGAGCAGCAGCAGGAGCCGGTTCCTCCACCACTGGAGTTTGACTCCTTCGTTTCCTCTTGTCATCTTTATTTCCGGCTGCTACCTCTGAAGGAGGGGGATGATAACGGAAACAGGAGAAAAGTATTAATTGCATCAGCATGGATATCAGAAGGAGGCCACCGACGATCGTATAAGGAAGAATTAATTTTGCGGTGGGATTTGGCACGGTCGAATCTTCCCCTTCATTCGGTATAACTTCGTAAAAGTTATATGAATCATTTTCTTTGTCGAGGAAAGGGGCCATGATGAGCGTGGCTATAATGGTCCCAAGTGCATAGAAGAAATGCTGGCCCTGGACGTAAGGGGGGCAGTCTTTCTGGAAGCATTCCATAACCCAGACGAATTGGATATTAGCATATAAGCCACTAAACACGCCCATACACCCAGCAGCAACGAAAAACGTGGTCAGAGTTGGACAATGCGGGATGAGGAACATGATGGCACCCATGCTTCCCATGCAAGCTGCAACCGCTAGCTGTCTGTTCACCAATTTGAAGACGAAGCCACCTAAAAATTAAATCACATTTTTATATCTAATATTAACTTCGTTTAGTATTACATTAAAAAAATATCGATTGTGCTGACTCGATAACGCTCCCAACAATAGGCCCGCGGTGGCCACTGTGAAAACTCTAGATATGGCTTCATCATTGGAGTCATACTTCTTTTCGAAGCTGGTCAATGCTGGACCGTAAGTATTCATTGAACAGCCCTAAAATATCAATAAAAACTAATGGCTTGATTCACACAATGCAAACAATTACAAAAAACGGGAAGGGGTACTACAATAATGAATGGCACATGACCTTACTTACGAACACAATATTTCCATAGAATATGCTTGAAACGGTCAGTAATTTAACTTTCATGGTTAAATTTCCAGGCCCGCCTTCGCCTTCCGCTGTGGATTGAAATCGCTGATTTTGATTTCTATCCACCACAGTGCTGCTATTACTTCGTGACATCCTTACGTAGGATGAATTCCAGAGAGGTCAAGTCCAAGACCAAAGCAATCTAGTTGGTGGCTATAAAATAAATTTTGCCTACTGCCTTTCTATAAAAACTGATGCTGTTGTGACATGGATGCGGTGCAAGGATCTTCTAAAATATTGTCTGATCTGATTGTAAAAATGACTTTGTGAAAGGGTAAAAATACAACAATGTGTACAATTTACCTTGAACTGTGATTTCGTTGCAGAACCGTTTATGTAATTCGTTCAATAGTTTGGTTTTTAGACACGCGCATACCGTTGAATACATCTGCGTCGAATAAAATATTACAAAAAATATACAAAAATTCATCAAAAATCATGCCATTCATTTATAAAATATGTGAATGACAGCCAGACAAAAGATGAACTATGATTTCATCCAACTTGTACCCACTTTTGATTTTATTCTACTTTTTGAGAATATGTAATATGCAATTTTATCATAGTCGTCAATACGTTTACCGTAACAGACAAGTTATAAATTGTCAAGAAAATCGAGTAACAATAGAAAAATAGTAAAATGATTGATTGAGTGAGCAAAATATAAATGATCAAAAGGTGCAGTCAGTCCCGTGTACAGACCAAAAACTTGTATGAATTAATTTTAATTATTTAGAATGGTCATTCATACGTAGACGTTAGAGATAAAGAAGAGAAGGCTTAATTGTAGTAGATTATTATACCTTGATGCTGTAAAATGCATGAAAAAGCACTGGGGTACTATGAGACTCGATTTTTTTTGAGAATCTTTCGTTGCAAACTTTGTTTCATTTTGGTTTTATTCATGTAAAAATTATTTTTTAAATAGTAACGTACAATATTGGGTTTTTTAATTAAAGCTATCAATTTAATATCTCGTTTTGTCCTTATGCGTTAAATGGCTTGACGTACCGAAAGTCACCAAACAAATTGCAATACTGATAAATGTGGTATATCCCAAAATGACCGGGTTACCTTCAATAAATTTTCCAATAATCAGAGGATACCCGGCAGACATTCCCGAGCCGACAACCATGATCAATGCTCCGATCCCATCAGTCACTTGAAGGTATCTTTCTATATAGGCACTGTAGGAAGCAAATCCGCTAGAAAACCCTAACCCATACATGATACTAGCCGTCCACAAAACTGGCAAAGAATTTTTGGCCCACACAGTCAACAAAATGTTTGCAACTGTTGTGATAACTATATTGCCACACAATAGTAGCTGACTCGGAACTTTGAAAACAAGAAATATGCAAACGAATCGGGCTGCAGCATACGAGGCCGTTAAACCGGTGACGACGTAAGTGGATTCAGACTCGGAAAGTTTAAGGTCGCTATTCTGCCCAAACTTGGGGAGGAACTGGAGCGTGCAGTTTTCCATGGCTTGGAATGCGCCAAGGAAGCAACAGCTCAGTATCACAAGTTTAATCTTTGGCCAGGCAGAATTTGGAACTGGAGCGTTGCTATTCTCCGCCGGATTTTGACTATTCTGCTCATCCTCATTCTTTACCTCCGGTGGCGGTGGATGGTAACGGAAGAAGGTAAAAAGTAGTATCTGCATCAAGCTTGAAACTAAGAGCAAACTGCCTACGATCGTGAACGGCACAAATAATTTCGAATTTGTGCTGGATCCTGGGTTCTCAGTAAGTACATTGTAATTCATCATCTCTGGCGAGAACTCTTCATCGGTTATCGTAAGATTGAGTAACCTTTCAGCTCCCATTTTAATGTCCATCGAAACATCCTTCTCCTTATCAAGGAAGGGGGCCATAACAAGCGTCGATAAAATGGTTCCCAGTGCGTAGAAAAAATGCTGACTCTGGACATAAGGAGGGCAGTCCTTCTGGAACATTTCCATGATCCAAACAAACTGGGCAGTGCCTGGAGAAGAAAATACATATGGAATGAAAATGAAATGCATTTACACGTGAGCAATGATATTGGTATTTTCTTCACGAGCAATACCATAAAATCCGGAAAACAACCCATAACCCCTCCCGAGACGAAAAACGTTGTCAGGTTTGGACAAAATGGGGTCAGGAACATCGTGACTGCCATACCCCCCATGAATGCCGCCACGGCAAGTTGCCGATTCACATATTTGAACACGATCCCACCTACAATTAAATTTAAAAATAATCCATTTCATTTTGGCCATTAATACAATCGGATGACATTCATTTTGGCAACTGTTTTTAATTGGCGAATATTCTACAAACTTGACAAAGCTCCAACCAGTAGCCCTCCCGTGCTAAAACTTAAAACTCTGGATATTGTCTCGCTATCCGTTCCATACTTCTTTTCAAAACTTGTCAAAGCTGGCCCATAAGTATTTACTGCGCAGCCCTAAAGAAAGTTAAAAAAAACTTAATCGACCTTCCCTTTCCTTCTCCTCTTTTTTTTAATCACGGAAGACAAAGAATTTATAGCTAGATAGTTCATATCACTTACGAACACCACATTTGCATAGTAAACAGATATCGCAGTTACAAACTTCAATTTCCGGGTTAGCAACGCAGGTCCTCCACCTCCAAGACTAGAGAAGGAGGATGAAGGAGACGGGTCCTGTAGGTTTCTTTCGTCTTCATTTCTCCCCATAATAACTGTTCTACAGAGATCCCGTATAATTTTCCGCACTATTCGCTTCTAGTTTACAAAGGATGCTGGAATTATGTGTCATGACTGAACATGGACTTATTTTTTTATGATCAGGTTTACTCGGCCAACATTTTGTCGATTAATGTTTGTTATAGGGAAACAGCTAATATTGACCTTCCATCATAGATTAGCCATGATCATCAACACTTTATCAGTGACAGGCATGTTTTTCCGTGTTTCATTTTAATCCATTCATGAATTCCAAAATAATATCCGCCCACGCCCACACACACGGGCAGAAATTGCAGAAAATTTACGCACATCCAACTTTATACTGAAGTAGCTGTTCCAAAATTATGTGCGTTTGAACTAATTGGGATTGATTGACAGATCAAATCCCATCCATATTTGGCTTGGTGTTAGTCAACCTCACATTTTACGCAAACACAGTAGTAGTGGGCAGTGGATCTGGAGGACTACTGGTGTAATCAATGGATTTATGAAAAATAATACGTAAATTAAGTTGGGTCATAGATGAAGGGTGAGGCTTTCAATAATGTAACCTTCATTTCCATGAAGAGTCAAGTTCTAATTGAGTAGGTCATGTAAAACAACGACTAACCTACATTAAAATGAACTAAACTTCGTCGTTAAACAATTTTGGGGTAAAATGACACGTTTATTTAAAGAACACATTATATAGTCAACTTACACTGGTTCATTCTAGGTTTTACACAAGTACAAAAAAGTTTGCATAGCTTATAGCTTTTAACAAGAACGCCTTTCATTAAATTCACTTTTTTCTGGAAGATGAAGTAACATACATTCCGGAAGAGATCCTATTATCAATTGAACCAAGTACATAGTTATAATTACATTGTAAAATTGTTTTGAAATCCCGATTGGATTTAGTTCAACACAACAAAGGAACACCTGTTTCACAGACTCCGTAACAACTTGATCAAGCATATTTGCTTAACCGATAGCTTACAAATGTACTACATCTACACACATGAAACCAGAATATCTTTGATTTGAACATACAGCAAAAAAAGAAGGAACACAACTACTCTCATGAGCAGGTTTCTCTGCACAAAAACATTAGCAATTACAAAGAGCTTAGCGCTTACTTAAAATACATTTTGTAGGTATATATATAAAGAAAACATAACTTATTTCAAAGTGTTTCGTAGAGTGGTATATATTTTATGGAAGAGGCTTTCGCACTTGAGCGTGCAATATTGGTCGATAACTTGAACATTAACAAGATTTACTAAGATATTTGTATTTGGCAGTAGTTGAATGAATTATACGTTGTCTCCTCCAGGGGCTCCTCCTGACACAAGTCTTCTTATTTTTAACAAAATTGTTTCGATGTAATCCGTGTCCTGAATTTTCTGAGAATTTACATGAAGAAAAATTGATATGAATTATTGTATATTGATTAAAGTTGACTTAACGTTTTTAGTATACACTTCCAACTTGATAATAGTAATTTATTTATTTATACCTTGCAAGCCTCAGCAATAGGCCTGGAAAGAAGTCCTTCCACAGTAGTTCCCACCTGGTCCCTATATTGCTCAAACTGGCCTTTGGCCATGTATTGTTGCTTACCCTCCAGCTTCATTTCCTGCAGGAACACGTCCAAATGGAAGTAAATGAGGGAAAGGCCCACTTCAATAATCACCACCAAATCATCCATCATCTTCTCCGTCAAATTGAGTTGACCCAAGGAAACGTATGAGCCAGACTGTGCAGCTGAAGCGGTGGCCAATGCTCTGGAGGTGGATGCAGATAGGAGTCTACCGGTCTTCTTCTCTTTCACTTGACTTTCCACAATGCTCGATGCAGCATGTATAACGCAATGCATGATCACGCCCATGCTGACATTTTCATCTTGATCTTTCAGCAAAGTGTCCAAGTCAAGTTTGTTGGTCAAAACTTTGTTTTCAGTTTGCCTCAATTTCTTGGACATTGATGAGGAACTGGATGTTTCTTGACCTACTGGCTTTGATGAGTAAAACAGGAACAGCAAGACTTGCTTCACCAGTCTGATTCCGATCTCATCTCCTTTCGTATTACTTTTGTCTGCTTCGATTCTCAGGACACTCAACAATGCCGGTTTGAGCATGCTTTTTGGCAAGAAGATTCCAATCCCGCTTCGGATTCGTTGTTGATTGCCGGCAATCTTGGACATTAAGCTTGTTAGAAGCTGCGGAGTAGTTCGAGAATTCTCTTTCGCCATAATCCTACCCTGGCCCGGTATTTTACTCAAAGAGGCATCGTGAGCTCGACAAAACTGCAAAATCTCCCGCAATACCTGAACGTTTTTAGGTGCGGAATCAAGCATAACATGGAACAACTTTAGTACTTGGACATACAGGGACTCACTGATTCCGTAGGGGGATGGTGCAAACGCCATATTCATTTCGGAGCTCTTCGTCAATCCAGATACTGCTGCGCCACCGGCCTGTTGTCCACGGGAATCGACCTCGAATAAGCTCTCGTGCTGTTGATAACTTTGCAGCTCAAATACTTTCATGTCGGTTAGCCTCTTGATAAGGTTCAAGTCCATTAAGTGCAGCACAGCTTTCAGCCCACTACCCGCCAGTCTTGATAGCATGGTCAGTTTTGCCTCGAACACAAAGAAGGCCCTCATTGCCATCACGTTATTTGCATCACCTTGATCCGTTCCCAGCAGTGACATTAAATCCAAGTCGTCAACCACGCATAATGACTCCACGATGGTTGATAAGAACCCATTTGTATAAACGCAATTCATTATTGCTTCAGTCGAGGAAGACTTTAATGAGGGAGACTGACCAATTCCCCCAGACAGTTTTTGACCGCCCAGCCACGAAAAACTACTGTTTGATCCCGCTCTGATTTCCTGCTTCGAAGTCTTCGCTGCAACTCCAGGAGCAGGTGTTGACGAAGGATGCATTCTTGTTGATGTTAGAACGCTCCTATCAAGATGTGATAACTCGAACGAGCCGAGGCTATCCACACTCTTGTCAAGTCCTCCTACATTACTTCGGTCCAGTAAGTCTCGTCCGTCATCTGCTACGTCCAGGAATGAGCTATCTTGTCTTGCTCCATTTGTTGCAGCTGCCATCCCACGACACGTGGTACATCTAATGATCTCTCCCATAAGATACAATGCCTGCATCCTAGCTGTTTCTCCAGAACCCTGGCAGCAGTCCCTACACAAGTTGTCCAGAATGAGGGGGAACGACTTCTGAATTGCTGGAATGACATCTGTCGATGTTCCCGTTGCAGATACGGTAGAACCCAGTATATTAACACAGTAAAGCAAAGCTGCATATAAAATCCCCCGAACCTTCACGTTGGAAGCGGAAGCCAGCCATTGACATAAACTGTGAATCACAACATTCAACGCTGCAGCTGTTAATGTGGGTGCAGAAGCATGTGTCGCCATCACTGCACTTAAGGTTAGCGTTGACTCGGCTGCAAGTCTCAGGAAGAAATCGGTAACTTTTTTGGTCGCCAGTACCTTCTCCAGAAGCATTCTCAGCATGGTAGGGCAGAATTCGGGAGCCTTTAGTTGAGGTGTGAGTGCCAAAACTTCTACGACCTGCCGCCATCCATCGAACACCAACAGCTTGCGACCTTCATTTATTCTGACCTGATTCAAGTTCTTGGCGTATTCCAACACCTCTTTAGACTCAGTATGCACAGTTTTTCTTAGGTGGAGAACGGTACTTTTCTCCAACTTTGTGATTTCATCTTTTAGCATCCCATCCAACATTTCCACTCTAATAAGCCGTGTCCTCAGTTCTTTATCAACGTACTCGCATTGGGCCAGAGCTTCCATAACTAATCCTCCATCGAAAAATTCTAAATCTGGAAGTTCCAGGGAGTGATTGTCCAACTGAATCGCATTGAGGATTTCTTCTAGACGGTCAAAACACATTGGGAACAGCTCCGACGCAGTGGTTATGCCACCTTCTTCTGCTTTTAGTTCGATCGCTAGACACTTGAGAAAGTAACAGACGCTTTCGGTAGACATTTGGTGCAGGATATCCCCCTCAGCTAGATAACTGTAGAAAAATCTTGAATATCGCAGAAACTTTAATGTGGGTTGGCTAAGTCTGGGATCACAGAGAAGAGTCAGAATCGTCTTGAATGATGAAAGAATAGCTGAAGCATTATCCAATACTGCGTGAAGCAGCGTTTTGTTCCCAAAATAATCCCTCCTCTTCACATTAAAGCCAAGCAGAAATAGTCCCACGTTGGGGTCCATGTGGACCACTGATGTTCTAAGCAATTTCAACGCGGACATTTTCATCGCTTCCAACGTCGGATCTGGCTCGCCCAACTCATTGAAACTGGAATGGTACATTAATTCAATAACCATATGTTTGAAAACTGAGGCTAATCCTTCCTGCCAAACCAGTGCATGATGGATTTGATGGTCAATTTCGGTATTGTCTTCCAACACGATTGAAAGAATCTCCAGTGCTGTCTTTATATGTAGAGATGAGTAGCTCACGGTGTCAATAAAGCGAACAAGGCTGAGGATATATTCAGGAGCTCCGCCATCCATTGATGTTGACATCATGACTTTATGAATGCCCAGGAGTAGCATGATGTCTTGACTTTCCATGAATTCCCTTTT
Organism: Lepidocyrtus violaceus; assembly: GCA_034696905.1. NCBI lineage: Eukaryota > Metazoa > Arthropoda > Collembola > Entomobryomorpha > Entomobryidae > Lepidocyrtus > Lepidocyrtus violaceus. Next base: position 11,172 of record JAQGAI010001874.1, read on the forward strand.
TTGCATGATGTAAAACTGTTGACGTTGAAGAGCTCGTCTCAACAGGGTGAGTAAGGAGAGGCTGCATTGATCGATTTCCTCCCTTAATGTATCGTCAGCTTGAGAACCGAGGTCGACTCCAACAACGCAGTCAATTAAAGCATTAAGTACCTAAAAATTAAAGAAAAAAACAGTTAATAATTGTTTGTAAAATGTTTTATGTAAAAATTAATTAACTTTTTTAGTTCGGATATCCAGTACGTACCGTTCTTATCAAAGGTGAATCACACAAAAGTTGGATCATTAGCTTGGGTAGATAATCCAACATAATGCTCAAAATATCTGCGCAAAGTTTAATCACTTGCCACCTCTGGTTCACATTCTTAAACAGTCGATATGGGGTCTTCAGGAACACTGTATCCGTCACGTAATTGATGTACGGGAAAATGGATCCGTTATCGTAAGTCGGGTGAATAAAATATCCTTCCAAGGACACAAACTCCATCTGCTTTAGTCGTGTTTGAACAAGAGCCTTGAACAGTTTTAGCATGCCTAACGTAAGGGAATATTCTTCCAGTCGTGTCTCTTTCTCCTCTAGTTCTTCTTTGACATCCCCAGTTCCAGGATCAATGAGCCTCGTCGTATAAAATATGTCCCAGAGGTTGCTGACAACTTCTTGACTCAAAGGTTCTTCTCCAATCATTGCTGCGCAAGTGTCCAACATACAAGCCCTGATTTCCCGGGGGATCTTTCGTATTTTTACGACCTGTAGAACTGTTCTGATCCAATTCGGCTTCTGGCTTGTAAAGAATGATCTCGCTGGTTCGTAACGCTGACAGACAGTTTCGATAAGTCGGAGGTAGGCGCAAATCCCAGCGATTTCCACGGGATTCATCACAAGGCTGAAGTTGGAATGTTGTGGAACTTGTTTCTCCCTTTCTGAGCCCGACTGCTGGTTAGCCTGCTGTTGCTGGGATTCTCCAATTACGCTGAATGTTTTCAAGTACTTCAGGATACTTTCAAAAAAGTGTTCTAAACTGGTGGTGTGTCCGTTCTGACGTAGCATGTCAAACATGGCGCGAGGGTTTCCGGACGTGATTCCGGTCAGGAAGCGGATGGAGCTAACGAACAGTGCTGGACTTTCCCTTAGACTGCTTCTTACAAGTTTAGAAAGAGGGAGGAATTGGCTCTCTTCCACAAAGAAATAACGACCGAGCTCAAAAGGGTCATGCTCATAAAATTCACCGAGGCACTCTAGAAAGCTTTCATACTCTGGAACCTCCGCCAAGGGAGGGTTTATCCCTTGCTCTTGACAGATAAGGATTGTCCTCGCCATTTCCTCTGAACGATATTTAATCTCCTTCAGCTTAACTTGCATGTGGATAATGAAGTGAACGAGAAAACCGTGGTAGACCTTTGCAATATCTTGATCCCATGTGTAATACAAAGGGCGCGAGAAAATTTCTTGCTGCAGAAAGCCAAATACGTTTCTGGTAAACTCGAATTCAGTTGGGTCACATCCAAGTAGGGCGCGTTGAGTGTCTTCAATGGAACTTCCTCCTCCTGCTGCTCGAGAAGTTGGTGTTCCTCTTTCACCCCTAAGGTAAGAGTCACCCTGGGGTCCAGGACGTGGAGAAAATCTTGAGCCACCATCCCCTTCTCCATCACCTCCTCTAGTTCCATTCAATTTACTGGCAGCAATGTGAAAAGCCAACTTGATGACGTCCCAAACTTCCATACACTTAAAGCCGTTGTTTTGGTTGTCAGCCAAATACTTTCGAAGACTTTGGCCGAAGGTCATGTCTAAGTCCTCCGGACTTAAAGTACTTTCAATCGTGTCCAGGATAGTTGCAATGAGTGCGGCATCACCTTTTGTCATAGGGCGTTCCTCCGGCAATATTTGTACCTTGAGATAGTCCAGAATTCTTGACAGCTCAGCCCATCGCAGGGAACGTTGAGCAGAATAGCAGAAAATTGTGTACGAAATGGACTCTTTAATACAGTGAAGAAGGTTTTTGACTTTGCGACGATGTCGAGTATCACCAAGAGCCAGATTTGTTTCTAGGATTTCAAGCTGCTTTTCAAGGGAGAATGTTTCCAGGAGTGTGGAAAGTCGGTCCATCATATCTTCGCGGAAGACGGAGTTGAGAATTCGACGAAAAGCGACGAGGATCTGGGGATGAAAGTTAGACTGCCATTGTCTCCCTGGACTGCATCGGATCATTGTGGCGAGAGACTGGATCAGCCAGAAGCGACCCTCATAAAACATATGAACTGCGATCAGACCTCGGGGCCAGTTCGGATAGTTGTCCAGCTCGTTTTCAGCTACAAATTAAAAGGAAATGGACATATTTTTAGAAACTGATCTACACTATTACACTACTTTAG
>JAQGAI010001875.1:0-13538 GCA_034696905.1 Lepidocyrtus violaceus
TGTTATATATATTAGTGAGAAGAAAAAATAATGCTTCAGATATGATATGGGCTCAACACAGTTATTCAATTTTGATCCACTAATAAATGTCATCATAAATATCTCATGGGCTTGTGGTGATATGATGTGATGGTGGTGGCACATGTGGTCAGCCAGAGCAAGAAGATGATGATGATCCACTAAAGTGGAAAGTGTGTTGTTTCTTGTTATTCCAGTTGTGCTTCAAATCTCATTCTAGAGACATTGTATATGAAGAAGATGATGATGATAGTCCTGTCGCTGTGGAGGACGGCTGCTGGGGCGCGATGACGGTTGGTGATGGTGCCTGCACCCTCGGCAGCCCAACAACATTCATGTTCAAATAATAATATTTCCTCGAGATACTTTGTTTCATTTCATCTTCTTCTGTCTAGGAGGCTGGCTATATTTTTCTTTTACAGATTTTATTGCTTGATCTAAAAGCAACAAGATCCGTAAACTGATTGATGGCCGATCGGAGAAAAATATATTTATTTTTTGGTGAAGGGCGACGGGTGGTACGCTACGGCTTGGAGGTAGGATATGCCCTAGTTTCAATACCTACGTCATGCTATTTTAAAAAATTTAGTTTGGCCTGCCACATTTTTTTACAGTTAATGTGAAGGCTAACATATCATGCAAGAATATCTCTGATCAAATTACGTATTGAAAGATTTGATATGAGCTGATGATGATGCAATAAAGTGTATATGTGACCTACTCAATAAGAAGAATGCAATTCGAAGCAAATTGCATATCTATCGATATTTGACTATGAATGGTGAAAGGTTTTGGAAAATGAAAATAACTGCAATTGGCAGTTGCTCTGTCAAAACATGGATGATATGATAAGATAGTTAGTGAAGCTGCTTTAAAACATTGTCTTCTTTACTCATGCCCTGCCAATCTCTTGGTTATTTACTTTTATAGAGTTTTTTATTAAAGCTCCCTCCCAACTATTTACTCAAGGGATTATAAATCCTTATCGATTATTATCTGTATTGATCGGAGAAATTGGATGATGATGGGAAAAGGAAAAAGAAACTTGATATTTTTTTGTAGTTTTGCTAAAGTGAAGACAGTCAATGATCTTTTTATTTTCAACAAGATCTGAATCAACAAGATTGAATAGAAAAAGGCTAAATTATTCTGAACTTTTTTAAGGCATGGCTAGCCAACCGATTCTGTTTGAGCAGAACTGCTTGGATGAAAGGCGCTGGCTGTTTCACTGCTTTTTCGGAGAAATAGCCGGTGAGCATTCTGAGAAGAGTAAATTCCTTTGAAATTCTGGATTTGGCGATGATTATGGCCTCAGCAGTCCCACCTGCATTTTTTATTCCGTGTCATCCGTCATAGCCATTGACACATGAATGGCTACAGCCAGCCCTTAGAGTCCACTCACTTGAGCCAATTTCTTGACTGATATTTATCGAATCCTTGGAAGTCTGTCGTTTTGAATTATTGGCTCATCTATTACATTTTTTTCTAGGAAGAAAGCAGCGCAGCTTCCTTCCTCTCTAAATATGTATGATTCTGTTAGCCAAACATATGCATCCCTGTTGGTACATATTTCATGTTATTGGCTTTGTGGAAAATTGTGCACTCACAAACATCCATAGAAAAACTTTCGAATTGATTGACTGCCATGTCAGGAGGATGATAAACTCCCGGAGTAATATTTTCTCCCTGATTGGCTTTCATCAAAGGGATTTATGTTGATGTAATATTGAGTGACTGCTCCTAACAAACTACGACTACAAAAGATGTTTATAAATAAAAGGTCCATTTTCTGTACTTTTTTTAGCAGCAAAAAAAAAGAATGGGCTGCTCATTTTTTGGTCTCCCTCCATCCATGTTACCTTTAGATCATGATCATGGAGAGAAATTCCCAATCAGGGTTCCATGTACAAACGAGCACTCATCATCGACAGTCTACCCATTTTTCATTCCATGTTCGGATGCATATGAAATCCTTTAAAAATACCTTTTCAAATATGAATATCGCCCAGCTCGGTTTTGTCCCGACCGCATTGTTACATTCACGGCCTGGATAATTGCAAGTTTTATAAATAAAAATAACAGCCTTCATTCATGCTCCCTAAACATATGCTGCTCTTTTTTATGAAAATGTTTGAGAGAACATTCCCAATTTTCTAGCATGATTTTGATTATGGCGCATATGTACATGTATGATGATATCATGATGATGTGATGTGATCACCCTATATGATTACATAGCATTAGCATCATGATGAGCACATAAAATTACACAACTCCAAAGCAAAGAGCCAGCCGGTGCCGGTGAAAACCCAAAAATGGAAAAGGGAAATCCCGTGACTGTCAAAAAATAGAAATGGATCGGGAACATGAGTGCATGTTATCCTGTCATTACACGAGCAGCAATCTATGTAATAGGGAAATTGCTATTTGAAAAGTCGGGTCCGTCCATCCGACAGAAACAGAACTGAGCTGTTTCCCTTTTTTCCATCCTGAAAGAATACCGCTGCTGTAGATCGATCCACTTTTTTATGATCCAGAAAAGGTAATCAGACAGGAATAGTAAAAAAAAGTAAAATGGTAATCAATCGTCAATGATGCATTCCAAATGCATCGGCCAGGAACATCCTTTTTAACCATGCCGCTTTAATCAATTTTAACTGTCTGAATTACAAATGATTATTGTGGGGAATGGAAATGAAATGAATAGTGAGTAGCAGCATAGGAAGCTACTATGCTAATGTAATACATTTGAGAGGAATGCTTCGTCAGAGACACACACTAACAGCTCCAGTCTTTTATTGCATTGTAACGCGTATAAAAAAAGTGACAGTTAAGATTAAATAAATGTCCATGGCCTGGTGTCTAATGGCTAATAAAAGAAGTGGAAATGAAATTAATGCATCCATTTTACAATTTAAAAAGGATTTTGGAACCGAAAAATGCACAGATGCACTTTTCCAGTTGCATTTACATTGCATCTCTCTCGGCTCAAGAGAAATAAAATGAAAAAATAAAGTTTTTTATCGTGTTTGGAATCTCCATTTTTTATTTAGACTTTTGTGTATCAGTATCACATACATAAGCTTACATAAGTTTTTGGAGGATATGTTGCTGTGTGTGTCGTTATCTTGTCATCTTTCTGGTGATGCATCAGCAGCCTCAGACACGGGAGCTTCCTCAGAGCTCCAGCAGCATGCACCAGACACTTTTAATTTTTGTCGTCTTTTTCTTGGACAATTATATCTTGGCTTGCTTGGAACGTAGGTACATGTGTGATCCTGTCAATTGTTCGTGTAAGAAAATGCCAGAGAGATGCAGCCGAAGAAGAGTGGAATAAAATATTCGTCTGCGGAGGAATAAAACAGATTCTAGCAAAAGTTAATCCGGTTGTGAGATTAAATTTGTACACAAGAGATTATATGTACATACAAGAGGAAGAAAAGATACATATCTATTAGATAGGAAGAAAGGAAGAAGAGAGATGTACATCTTGTTAACCAAACGGTTTCCAGTAACTTAAATTCGAATGTCCTTCGACATCATTTTATTTTTATCTGCTATGCACTTTTCTTTCATTGTACTGGAGAAGGCGACAGAGAGAACAGAACATTGTCCTTTATCAGTTTTCCTCTAGTCCTCGGTTAAATTAAATTCTGTGAATGGAATTCGGTGTGAAAGCGTGGCCCTTACATAAATGCACGTGCACTTACTTCTTCTCCTCGATCGTATAAAAAGTAATAGGACACTTCTCTTTTTAGTACAGGACAATGGTGGGTGTGGGATTAGGGATTAGCATATTTGAATCCACACTTTGAAACCGCAGGTTTGAAAAAACAACGACAAGAATACGTTTTACATTTTGGCTGACTTTTACTCTCAATGATAAGTAGATGCATGGGCTGTTTGTTACCCGCTGCTATTTCCAGTCGTATAAACTAATGAAACGGTTCTGTACAGAAGAAGTTTCTGGTTATTGTTATGAGTATGGCCATTATAAAATCCACTTTAGTCTACCTTTTTCTAATCCTGTTTTACCGTAAAACCGTTCCTGAGCCATTTTTAGAGCTCACTCAAAAACACGAAAAAGGATATGATATGATATGATCATATCATAATAATGAAATAAAAATAGAATGGAAGCACTTTTCCGTCTTGTTCTGCCGACACCTTCCAAAACCCACCTTCTTTTCAATTTCGTATTCAATTCCATTCCTTCGCGCATTTAAACTTTCAATATGGATAGAATAACAGAGATGGAAGCGAGCCAAGAAAAAAACGAGAGGATTATTTTAGTTTGTTGTTGACCACCATTGGCGAGAAAAAAGGAAATGGAAAAAAGTGGGATCAGGTCAGGATCTTGATTCAGATCAAGAGATTTTACTAATAAAGCAGTAGCTTCCTTTTTATTATATAGCATAAGCCTAGCCACCTACCTGCCTAAAAAGAAATGGAATGAAAGCCGACAAACCTCACACTAGAAAATTGAGGGAGAAAAAAATCAAGTTAAGAAAATAATGGCATTTTTCTGGTGTGGTCTCAGAGGTCAATGTCAGATCAGATCTCTAAAAAGGAGGAATATTCCCTCCATAAATAAAAATAATATAATATAAAGGATAGAACTCCAGAAGTAATTAACGCATGTAATGCAATCAATCCCATCTCCCAAACTCATTAATATTGGAAGGATACATAAAATAAAAAAATATCTGTTTCTGAAAGAAAACCTGCTTACATAACAAATCCAATGCTACATATAAAAGATTCTAACTGCAGCGTATCGCATTAAGTAATAACGCAAAATATTGGTAATGAAGGAGATTTGGAGGAGCCCCAAACTAAATTTTCCGAACAAGGTATAATGCAATAAGTGCCGTAGAGAACGGCATATTTGGAGGTATGGACTAGGTAAGTTAGTTGAATAGATTCATCCATCTCTTCTCCAAAAAGGCAAGATGGGATGGGTCGTCACATCAGCAGCAGCAATCCATTCTATACAGCTTCTTATAGAAATGTACATAGATGAATGTATATATTTTTTAAAGAAAATTGCACATGGCTTGTGTTGTGGTGTTGTGAGGAAAGAATATGAATGAATGAACAGAGTTGCTAATATGATTAGGCATACATAGTAAAAAAAATCCTACACAAAAAAAAGAGTCTGTTGATGTTTCTGCTTAGCCAAGCCATAATAGTAAATAGGGGAAAGAAACTGCTTGCTTAAAAGTTAGCTTCCGACTTTACCTGATCCGTTACGGTAATCACCGTCTCTGCCTAAAAATAGAATCTTTTAATGATGATGGGCTGATCACGGAGGAGCTGAAGGAGAAGGATTGAAAAAGAGTCATGTTGAGAGAACAAGACCATTTGTCTGGTGGGGATGATCACACAACAACAATACCTTTGTTGATTACCGAGATGATATTGTTGATGAATATGGTAGTTTATTATAAAATGTGAAGAAAAATTGCATTATTTTGGTCATGTGATCCGATGACGATTTGATGATGAGATGAGAATGAGCATGACGAATCTTTATACTACTACGCCAAGACCATGTAAATTAATAAAAAATGGATGTACATTTTTTTACGTAACGCACATGTATGTGAGTAGGAAGAGGAGGCAGTTTGTTGTTTTTCTTTAAATATTTTTTCACATGTTGTTAGTTTTCTCATCACATCCCAAATTACATATGAGAGGAGGAGGATGATATGTTTTTTTTATTGTACGTGGTCGTCTGTTTGTTAGCTTGTCGTGAATTCGTGATGCAATTTGAATCTAATATGAGAAGGTACTCATTACATGTGCACACCTGGATTAATCATCATCATCATCATCATCCTCCTGATGATGATGATGGTGATGTCAATGATTGGACTGTAAAATCTCTGACAATGATGATGACAACGCATGGCATTAAAAACGTTTGGAAAGGGAGGGTTGAGACAATTGGCAAAATATCTCATGTCCCATGTAGGAAGATGAGATGAGCTTTCAGTCAACTCATTCATGTCAGTCAGATCCCAAGAAGCGTTACTTAATAAAATGGATAATCACAATGATAATCGTCCGTGTAAAAATGTCGCTTTCATAGTTTGTATGACTTATGATCGTTGAATTGAATGGAATGAGAATGGACAAATGAATACTTCTATCTATCTATCTTTGAGCTGACTTTCGAATTAACGACTGAACAAACTTCTTGGTAAACATGTCAAGGTGGGACAATGAAGGAACTCAAATATGAGTTATGATCCACACGTAAATATAAATATGTACTATGGATGGACAGAGGGATGTTCTCTGCAGCATTGAACAGCACATTTTGTCAATTTTTTTTATTCAAGGATAAAAAAAATTTAAAAAGAGTTACGTCATACGTGTATCATCATCATTGGATCCTTTTCATTTTTTGTAGTTTGCAAATCTCTGCTCAAACAAAACTATGAAGAGGGAAGAAGAGTGCGAGGAGGGCAAACAGTTTTACTTTTTTTTTTATTTGAACACTTTTTTTAAAATAAGTACCTTTCTACTTGAGATTTTCAAGTGGAGTGTGGTTTTAAAATAGGAAGAGTGATTTTTTAGCATCTCTGCTTGATCTCATCCGCAAATAGACACCTTTTAAGTGTTTGCATTTGTCTGGTTGAATGGAAAGTATTGAAAGTGCTTATTGCAGAAGTGCCATTTTAGTTTGGCTAAGCAAACCATGTTTGTGGTCCATCTCCAAAAAGTTCAAAATGAATTGGCATTGAGAGGGATGATAATAATGATGATGATGGTCAGCGTTTTTTTTTGCGTTTGGTTCGCTGGCTGTCATCAAATGCAGCGTAAAAAAAGTTAACCAGTCCAATCCATCTAAAGCACGCATCTAAAGCTGCTGGGCAGAAAGTGTTAAGTTAATTACTTCACGACTCTCAATAATGTAACAGTGTCAATCAGGAGGGCCTCATTTGTATGCTTGACGGACAATTAAGTTGTGACTGAAAATAAATTATTTGTTGGTTGCCATTTTGGCTTGTAATGAAGCATAAAATGCAAATTGATCTGGGACCGGACCACTTCATGTTATTGACGATGATAAGAATGAATGATTGAAGAGATTTGGATTGAGCTGGATGGATTCTCAATTTTTGCGTAGGATTGGATTATTGGATTGATGAACAAATTGACTTCATGTGTTGGACCTTCAGCACAGATTAGTATTACCTCTTCTTAATTAGATAGTTTTATGGGATTCCTGCCACAGATAAATGGCCATTTTTAATAGACCAGCTGAATATTAATGTCACATTAGGGAATTACCCAAGATAATAATATTTTATATCATGGTTCAAATTTATTCAAAATAAGTTTACGAGTTGCAAAATGAATGAAGGGAATAAACTGGCCTGGTCGGTCAGAGCTGATAAGAAAAAAACGATTGCCAAACTAAATCTGATGGACTAAATTAAGGATTCGTGTTTTTTGATTAATGCTTCTCCATAAAAATATTTTTTACAACAAGAATTTTTCAGGGTCACACTCATCCATATTTATTCATCTTCATCATCATCACCATCATCATTCATCGGACCACTCGTCAATTCTCATCACCATTTGCAATTCAAAGTGAACATTCGATTTTTTTTTGCATTTTCACTCTGAGCAAATTAAGATGTCAATCGTTCTCCATCCGTTCCGCCTTGTCATCCTCCATTTGCACATGTCATGTCATGTCATTCATTATTACAAGGCTAATTTGTACTTTGGGAGCAATGGAGCGTTTCTCTCGTCAAAGCTGATTTCCCTCAAATGTGTAATTCCTCCATTGTGAAACCCCATCAATAAGTAAATAAATATCGTTCATTCATTCCTTCAACAAAAATTCAACAGTCCCCACTCACTTGTGTTGCAAATAGGGATGACAGAATGAGCAATGATTTATGAAATGAATCCAATCCAATCCATGAAAGGACAAAAATAAAATCCTGTTATATCTTTAGAAGCAAAAAATATCGAATAAAATCTAATGACAATGACAATGGGAATGATATGATATGATAGCGTCAAGTCATGAAATATCTCTTCTCCAGCTCATACCTCTGGATCCGGTGGAGTATAGTCAAAAAAGGGACATTTTCTCTCCATTTATTTATATGACTCCTCATCCATTGTCCAATTTTCCCTGCAGTGTCTGAGAATAATAATAGGTTACATCACTTACATCACGTCCAAATTTGGTTTGCAGTTAGTCATCTCTCCATCATCCCATTACGTAAAAATGAAATGAAATCTCGTTCTACCATTCCCAACAACTACCGCACTCGTGTCATTTATGTATGCGTTATTAGTTGGAAGGAAGAAGGATCCAAGGAAAGAATAGAATAAACAGCCAATTTAGTTTTAGCGCAGAGTCCTTTATCCATCATCCATTCATTCCACTCAACCAAGTGGTGGTACAGTCGCATGCACCAACTTCACTTTCCAAAATAAAATATCTTCCAATCCAATGCAATAATGAAGCCAAACTACTCCTACTACAATTTTTTGGAATAAGTGTCCTCCCTATTTATTTAGATGATCCTCCAAAAAAAAGTATTTTTTTTGGGGAAATCCTTCTTTTCAGCCCTCTTTTGTTCCATGGGCTTCATCAAGCATCCTGCTGTTTATTATAGGGAAAAAAGAGGACAACAACGTAGCTGGGGGAGTATTTATTTCCTTCGGATCGATTCCCCCACTCATCATCTATCTCATCTCAATCTTATTAGTTATGCCTCCGCAATGCAAGAGGAAGAGCTCATTGTCAAAGCTGCATGTTGTTCAGACTCTACATTTATTGACGTTCGTTCACAATTTACATCACTCCTCGTTACGTGATTGAAAACGAGGGAGCTGCTGCATTGTCCTCTATCCATAATAATGACGATTATTAAAATAGCCACAATCACACTTTTTTCCACACTGGTTATTCTCCAATTCGGCAATAAATGTAAAAGGTCTCATGATCATCAATAGCATCATCATCATTATGATTACGACAACCGCCTACCGCTTTAATTGGACTTTATTTTTTTTGTTATGCATGGAGAAAATCTTATTATATTCCTCCGGATACGTATGACTCATGCTCTTCTACTGCGCTGTTGTAAACCTCGCCGGAAGAAAACTTTTTTCTGTGAATGTGACATGAAAGGTAATCGATGGAAATCTTGTAAAAGTGAAGGACGTTCCGGTGGGCAGTAGTAGGTCTCCGGCAAAAAAATGCAGAAAGTTATATTATTATACTTTTCCATATCCTTGTTTGGTTTGCCTGGCACACATTCCAAATAATCCACTTTGCATGTATCGTGCCTACACTTGACATTTTCTTCCAACCAAGCCTGGACGAAGTTCCTCCCAAAAAATAAATCCATTTGTGTCTTCTCTTGCCCTAATGTAAACTAAACAGACAGACTTTTCTGTTAGAGGCCAACTTGTAAAAAAGTCAAACTGGCAGTGTCTAATATTCTTGAGTGAACTAAGCTGGAGCTCACTCTCCAAACAAAGAAGCCGACTTCCCCGCTGAGCTGCATTCAGCCAGCGTTCCGTTTCATTTGGCGTTATGGCCTGGGAGCGTCATCATTCTATGTCATTTTTCGCGAGCTAGCTTCCCCAATATACTTACATAATATTACTGCTGGAAGATAAAATATTTTATCATAATCATCTTCCCTGTCATTTGGAACAAGAGGAATCCGTACAATGGGCAGTTGGCCATGTCATTTCATATTCTTCGCCTTAAAGTATCCAACGCTGCTGCAGCATGTGAATATATGTTGGTTATACAATTGGAACAAGCCGAGCCAGAGGGAGAAAGCGTAAAAAAGCAACAAACAATAAACAAGAATGCATTTTTTTAGCTGTTTACATAAGAAGCGTTCTAAATAACAATGGGATTATATCCAACATTCTTGACTCCCGGTCCCGGACAAGTTTCCTTTTTTACTACAGCAATCTTGTTTTCAGCTGAGCTTTTTCGCAGTCCAAATCCTATTGTAACTCTGCATGAAATATTGATCCATTCCGACCTTTCTTTATATTTTATTATCAACCTTCTTACTCTTGTTATCCTATCGGGGATATGAATAAATAGCAGCACGGAACAATTATTATTTTCTCCGGGACAGGATGAATAGGAATAACCAGCATGAGTCATTATCATTCCTTCCTTCCAACTTAAGGTATGGAGGGATATTAAACGCATCTGCTATAAAATATGGCTTGCTTAGGATGTTGGAAGATAATGAGTTTATTGTCTGGATCATGAAGATGGCAAGGGAAACCCATTTTCTTATTTTGATGTTGATAAAGCCATTTCCTTGGCTAGGTAAATGGCTCTTTCGTCGTTTATCATGCAAAATGCCGATGATGAAGCCAGTTCCGTTTTTACTTTGTAGCAAACAATATGAAACGATCTTGACAAGGATACAGACGGATGCAACCGAAACAGAAACAAGCAGTTTTCGATTCTCCTTCCATTTCCTTCTCTTTATTCTGTTGCGTTTGTTTTAGCTATTCCCCCGGTAAATGTCAAAAAAGGGTTGAGTTCAAGTTGGAGACGACAGAGATGAAAATCGCTTTTGATCATCTTGTTTTTGTATCCTTGTCCTTCCTCTGTTCATTTAAGACAAAAGGGAAGGAGGAAGGAGGGTGAGCTTTTCTGTCTTGATTTCCATCAAAATGCTGTAGAGTTGAGGAGGAAGGAAAATTACGTTGTGGAAACTACCAAGTTACTTTGCGGCTATGACTGACGACTGACGTGTCATGGAAAATGTTATAAAAAAAATCCACACGGTACACCTTTTTTTACTACTTAATTCTGTGCATCAGGCCGGGTCAGACTAAAACATCAACGATGTAATTTGATTCTGTTGTTCCTTTCTTTGTTCGTGCTTCGTGCAAGATTTCATTCATTCCCCTACTAAAATGAAAGTACGCATTTCACTTCTCTTCTTCCCCTGCTTAAGTATATTTTCTTTCTCCCTCCTGTCATGCCACTACCGGTGGAACCTCACGAACTCAACGGAAAGGAATGCGTTCCATTTAATACCCCGTTCCATCTTTCCCAAAAAACAAAACAAGTAACACGAACGTAACTAAACTAATTTAATACGGCATTTAAAAAAGAGGCTATACGCAAAGGAAAGTGTTAAGTTAAGCCTGGTTAAATACAGGGATTGCTCCCTCCCTCTCTCCTTTCCCTCCATCGTCGCTGTCACAAAAAAAAAGTATCCAGTTTGACGAAGCAAGCTCCTTTCCTGTTTCTCTTATTCCCATTCGGCAACTCTGTCGATCTCAATGTGCATGTTTATTGCATTCATTGCATGAGTTTTATGAATTAAAGATGCGTAAAAATAAAAACCTTTTTTATAAAAAAACAAAACAATTCCCACAGTTTAAAGTTTCCTCTTTTTGCCCGGCCCATTTCTCCTCCGGAGAGAACAAACACGCGTGGAAATGTGGGACTGCAACAGTGCAATTATTCCCTGAATATTACATACATTTATATTAAATTAACCCTGAGCATAAGTGGATGTATCCCTAATCATAATTTATCATCACCACACCATCAACATCAACCAAGCCATACCTTCACATTGAATTGGAAAACTGAGCGATCCATAAAAAGGGCAATAAAAGTAATTTCCATTTTCCCATCTTCCTCTCCTCACTCATGACAGGATTTGAAATGAAAGGAATTATATTATTCAACAGTAATACATATTATTATTTCCTCTGACAAATTACATTCCTCCGTAGATAGAATAGATTTGAGAGTGATAGTTTATTTAAAAAAGGGTTGAATAATATGGGCCTAGTTCACATACCGATACATACACCTATTTGAGAGTGAGACATACATGGCATGGTTGGCTGATGCACTAACCTTGCCCTCATCCCCTCCAACATCAACCAAGTTTTTTTTTGATAGCCACGTAATGAAGCCGTAATGAAAGCAATAATAAAAATATCAAATGCCTTTTCCTATTTAAAAAAAAATAGTAAAAAAAATATTATCTTGATGTGATAAGGCAGAGATAAAAAAAGACATTTCAGTACTCTTCCCTTCCATTCCATCATCATCTTTTCTTCCGATAAACTTGTGATGTGATGAATAATGCAGAGCATCATCATAATACTTTTTTATATGAATGTTGGCATGTGCATTACACATTTTTTAACAGCAAGAGATAAACTAAAGATATTTCTGTGTGTGTGTGTGTGTGTGCCAGTCCATATGCCTCTGGCCATCTAGAAAAAAAAGTATGATGGAGTGACCACGGCTAAGTAAGTTGTGGGTCCACACAATCCATCCAGCACCAACTAAACCACCCCTGCCATATCAGAATCAAAATTGCATCAAAATGACGATATGTTGACGGACCCTCGGTCTTGTCCATAAAAAAAATTATATCGTTTACACTCACATAATTCTACAACAAGTATAAGATATTATGACGCAAAGTTTTTTATCTATCGTTATATGAGTCTTAACAGCACCACGACAAGACCACAGCGATGATCATTCCATTTTCATTTCGTGAACACATCTTCCTCCTTCCTTGCATAATTAGTTTACTCGAGCCGGCATGTGGCGAGTCCTGTCTATTTTTCTCGACTTTCATGAGCTCTCCGGCTGAGAGAGATGTTTTCTTTCCTACGAAGAAAGATGACTTGAGTTGAGTCTCTGCTCATCTTCTTCGGAAAAAGAAAAGAGTCTGTTATTCTGTTGAGTGATCTTGAAAAAAAAAACGCACAAGGTTACAATTCCGATTCATCTCATCTCTAAATGTCAGAATCTCAGATAAATCCATCTTCTTCATCTTATTTACTTGAGAGAGCGACAAATAACCAGAAAAAAGGAATATTTTATTTCGCTTATCATCCAACATGAATAAATGGACTTTGAATTGATTTCATTTAAATGGAATATAATACCTAATCCATGTAATTCCTTCATTTATTTGGAATTAATTAAAGCAATTACAATTAGGAAAGGATATTTGCCTTGACTCAAGCTAAGTCTAATTTGACGGGGTTAAAAACATTTAATCAACTATATTTATGTTACATGAATATACCTAAACCATTCCATTTTTATCCACGTTTCTTGGACTAATCTCAGCATATAGATAGGCAGATAGATAGGTACCTTTTCTCTTCTCCAGAAGAATTATTCACTCGATACTTTTGATTTGGGTTAAAAAAAATTAACAAGTTTCTCAGACCTTCACCGCCATTATCATCATCATCAGCACGAAGGAAATAATTTCGTTTGATAAACCAATTTACACGTATTTTGGATCACTTCTCGAGTCTCCTGAGCAGTTATTTGTCTGCTGCTACAATACAATGTTTGTTCATTTTTTTATTCCCTCCACATCATCAACATCAAGTGGAGTCCCTTAAGATAATGTTATTAAAGTGTGCACCCGCACCCTTTCCCATCATCCTTCAGTTGAGCTGACTGAGCCATACCAGCATAATCACAGCCAAGCCAA
>JAQGAI010001876.1:0-13536 GCA_034696905.1 Lepidocyrtus violaceus
GCTCGCGTTTCTTGTTCTGATTTGAAAATCTAGTTACTGTATGTTACTTTGAAATCTTGCAACAAGTAAATAAAATTCCAATCAATCAATCAATCAATCAAAGTTTGAGTGTATTACCAAGAATACCAAAAGATGGCAAATAGGATGTATCGGGTACGTACAAATACATTTATTTTCATTTTTTAGCTGTTTTTTCTATCAATATCATCTACACCTTCGGTTTTAGATTTTAGAGATGCTAGATATAGCCCATCATTGACTATGCATGAGTCTTGTTTTCTGCTAGTTCTACTAATTTTACAGAAGCTGAAAAATGAAACTGTGAGCTACTCACGTAAAGTATGGAAATATATTCTTTAGCGATGATGATAAGTGAACAAGTGAACTACTGAGCTACTGAGCGCGACGCGACGACCATCACTATCACTGTACACATCAAATCTATGGACAAGAACACAAGTGAAGTGACATGACATGTTGGTATTGTAAAATTGCAAATAGAGTTGTAACCTTGAAAATTTGAGAAAAACGCAAACGGTGTGATACGAGCTACAGCAAATAGATAGGGCGAGAAGTCTATTACGACTACCTTTCCTCATTTGACTATTCATGCGCTACAAATATATGAAATGCTTGGAATGAAATGATAGGGCTTACTCCCATCATCGTCTTATTTGAACTTGATCGGATAAGATCGCATCGCATATGGCTATGGCTGTATAGGAATATTTGTGTAGGGATTTTATAAGTTCCGCATTGCTTATTGGCTTTAGATGTGTAGCTTCCACCGCACCG
The DNA here is from genome assembly GCA_034696905.1 of Lepidocyrtus violaceus. NCBI lineage: Eukaryota > Metazoa > Arthropoda > Collembola > Entomobryomorpha > Entomobryidae > Lepidocyrtus > Lepidocyrtus violaceus. The sequence continues at coordinate 796 of JAQGAI010001876.1, forward strand.
ACTACAGTCTCCGTCTCGATATTAACAATCTCAATCGATCAGGCAGCAACTGAAAAATAGGTACAGTACTATAAGCCACTTTTTTCTCTCCGATATACAAAGCATATTATATTCGAAATGGAATGTTAAATGTGTAAGATGGTAGGTACAATAAGACAGTTTGTAAAAATGATTAGCGTCATTGGTTGGGCTATGCTATGACTTTAATGAGAATCTGCTCTAAAAAAATCTTCTTTGCCATGCCATGTCTGCTCATTCAGCCCAACCAAACAAAATGAACATAGGTAACAACATGTCATGTTTTCATGTAGGATGTACAGGCTTTCATTTCATTTGCTACGTAGGACGAAGGAGAATTGTAATGATATAAAAGGTTTGCTCACTTGCTGACGCACTTTTTCCCAATTCCGTGTGGTAAGAAGATGTTGATATGATTATGACGAAATTGTATGTCAGTGGTTTGTTGCGACTCTGCGGTTAAAAACTTACAGGACACAGAGAGGAGAGGAGGATTCATACTGCCCTGCTTTTTTTTTTAAACTGAATGAAATTTGTGCTTGATCCTATTGCGAATGCGAAAGTAACTGGTTTGGATTCTGCAGTGCACGATACACATTGTCGAGGTTATGTACTTTAATTGTGCATTGCATATATTATTGTAAATGAATGGATGATGAGATGTGAGATATTTGTCCAGTTTGCTTGTCAAATCAGATCTGACTATGATGATACTTTCTGGCAACTAACTGCATGAATCTTGAACTTTGAATGACAAAAAATGAAAATGATTTCAAAAACCAAATGATTTCGATTTAATTTTACACCCCGCGTTTCTCTCTGTATTTCGCTTATATTCTTGTGAAGCTAAAAAATATACTTAATTCTTCATATTTCAACGGAGCATCAAGGTAATTTATCAGTTAAAGCAATAACTTTTCAAAGCTGGTGTCCCGGTGGCTGTAATATACACTTTCCTTGTCCCTATTAAAAGCTGCATACATTTTCGTACAATCAGATCTGAAGAAAGAAATGGCACGTGAGATAAAAAAGGAATCAGAATAATATGTATCTGACTGATCATCAAAATTATACCAATACAATAGAATTTGCATATTTGCTACATATTACACATATTCTGGATAACTACAAAATAATAAAGAGAAAATAACCCCTGGGCATACAACAGAAATAGGTTAAATAGGAGACATAAAGGAATTATGAATAGGTAATCTAAATATCAACATTGTTAGGCAATATGGCTCGAGTTTCGCCATTTAAGCTTGGTGTTTCTGTGATTTTTTCTTGGAACAAACGGTCATGTTACATTAGTCAATGATTTATCCATGTTTAAACATTTTGGCATACTTTATTGGAAATGTGTTTTCATTTGATTTGTCTGTGTTATAAGAATTCTGATTATGAAAGTTACGGTAATAGCCACAGAAAATTAAAATGTCTCGTTTCATAAATAGGTAACCTTATATATATAAATGTTGAAGTTCAAGACGGCGGCTGTCGCTCTCTGAGCGATAACCACTTATCTGTGTATGGACATGTCAGTAGTCAGGAACATATATGCTTCCTACATGGTTATGTTTATCATCCATCGATATCAATATATGAACTGCAGACTGCACTGCATACTCACATACCTTAATACCGAGCTATGAGGAAGAATAATGAAATGAAGCATGACAAAACAACAAACGCTGAAATTAATTGTGGTAGTCTTTATTAGTTCATTTAGGAAAATACGTTGATACGACTCATTCCCAAAATATACACTGGTTTGTTGAGGGTTGGCTTTGATTTGAATAACAAAATCCCCATTAAAAAACAGTAACTTTGTGTATTACGGAATTCCGTGAGGTGCGTGGTCACTCCAGCACAGAATGATCCAGTTTGAAACCAAATATTGGGGCTGAGAGTCAACCTAGAAAAGCAGTAGTGAACGTTGTAAAGGGCACCAATTCCTAATTGACTTTTGGGGAAGACGCAAGCACAGCAAAAAATATATAAATGAGAGGCTTCTCTCTTACTTTTTGACAAATTCAAGTTGGTTGGACCCCGGCCTCTGAAAATACTCGAGAGTTTCTTTACTTTTAAAAAATGTCTCTCGAATCCACTTTCCCGTTTTTGTACAATTACTGGCCACATCTTTTCGCACTGATTGTGTCTTATAGTTGCGCTGTGTATTTTATCAAAGCCAAAGGTGATGGGGCAGGGGCTGAACCCGTTAGGGGTAATTTGCAAAATTCGGTCAACAGTAGTGCTGTCGTGGTGAAAGGGAAAAAGAAGAAGTACCTCAGTCCTGATCAAGGTTCCCCTCCATTACTATAATTTAATTTTTTTTAGCTAACCATTTAATTAGAAAAAAATTTAAGGTTTCGAGTTTTTAATATTCTAATTTGTTGCAGAGGCGGAAGTCCACGATGATGAAGTTGAAGACGCGGTCGGGGCAAAAATCTCCAGTGCTCTTCCTGACGACTTGCCTCACGTTCCATTAACAACCTACACCAAATACTCGGAGAAGGAGATGATCGAACGCTCAGCAGAATTTTACGATGACATGAACAACCGCCGCACTTGCCGCTACTACAGCTCCGAACCAGTTCCGAAAGAAGTCATGGAAAACATTATTCGCACCGCAGGTCAGTTAGTGTCAGTACCGTTTTGCAAAATTTGCAAACAAAAATAACAAAAACTAAATTATGCATCGGGATCAATAATTTTTGCAACGCAGATTTAAGATGAGCCCAACCCTAACCAGATATTTATTACTCTATTCATGTATTTATCGCATGGAGCATAAAAATGTCATTGCTTATCTTAGGTACTGGACCTTCGGGAGCACACACAGAACCCTGGACATTTGTGGCTGTGAGCGACCAAGATCTGAAAGCCTCGGTCAGGCAACTCATCGAGGAAGAAGAGGAGATCAACTATAAAAAACGAATGGGTATGTAGAACCAGTATGCAGTATTCCGTTTCACTATAAATTTAATTGGGTCAGCAAGTTAGCAGAGGAGTTATCCAAGAGATAAAACAAAAGTTCATTGATTGTGACTGGCAAGAAACTAATGTCACCCATTTCGTTCTTTTGAAGATGAGCGATGACGAACATGCCAAGATAATTTTTATGATTTACTTTGAAAGAAATAAAACTAATAATTTATTTTCCATAAATATTTGTTCACATGATTAGGGGCACAATGGACGACGGATCTCCAACCTTTGAAAACAAACTGGGAGAAGGAATACTTGACAACAGCGCCTTATCTCATTCTGGTCTTCAAGCAAGCCTACGGATTCAATCCTGACGGGACCAAGAAGAACCATTATTATAATGAAGTCAGCGTTGCCATTTCCACGGGACTGTTGCTTGCAGCGATTCATGTAAGAACTCTTTGTATGAGTTGGGTTGGCGCATTAATTGACACTGACCCTTCCACATCAACCCATTTTTTATTTTTCAATCTTTCATTCCATTTTCCTCGATAGAAAGCCGGCTTGGTCACACTAACCAGCACACCACTCAACTGTGGTCCCGCTCTCAGAACTCTTCTTGGAAGACCAAATAACGAGAAGCTCATGGTACTCCTTCCTGTAGGTTATCCAGCAAAAGACTGCACCGTTCCTGATCTTACACGAAAGCCACTGGATGAAATATCGGTATGGCTGTGAAACAAAATTCGTCTTGAAATTGTGCAAGATGAATACATGAATATAAATTAAGCTTTTCCCTTTCGTCGCCGCAGCAGCATTTCTGTGTTCTTGTGAGTTTGATCTGAATTGCTGTTAAACTTGAGACATTGCAGTATGCAAAAAAACATAAATGCTTTGCTATTTTAAAAATATGCACTTAATTTAAGATTTTATCTGAGATTTTGTAATCCTCTTGTAAGAATATTGACTTCCCGGTAATATGCAAAGTACGTCACGTCATTTTTCCTTTAATTTTATTTCCTTTTCACTTGTCATGTCCATTTTTTTACAACCTCGACCGGCACAAACTTTACTTATTTTAGCATTTAAAAATAATGAGTATTTCAGTCTGATACTTTAAACTTGTCAAATAGAATACTGATTATCAACGACAAAAAATTAAATATGAATTATGTATTAATAATCCATGAAAAGAACCCTACTCGACTCCTCATTTCTGTTATCTCTGAGAAAATCCGACGTTGGCTGAGGCTGTGTTGATGCAGACGTTGATAAAGGTGGATTACAGGTCCTCATCTTGGTTTCAACCGCATTTTCCACGCAAGCACATCTACCTCCATCAAACTGCAAGTTTGTTTTGCAATATGAATATTTCACACACATTCGACTCTCCGAACACGGCGCCCCCACCAAACTCACGCAAGCTCGGCTCATCAAGTCATAGACCTGAAGAGAATTCTTGCAAGAGCAGACACCCTCTTTGCAAACCATACTGGAACTGTCACATTCATCCGGCGAGTTGCACATTTGGCCATAGTCCTTTTTGCAAAAACCCTCTTTACTCTCAACATATCCTTCCTTGCACTCGCAGCGGCCACTAAGTTCAATGTCGTTGGTAGGGTGTATCAGGTACTCGTTGGAGGATGAGGATGGCTCCTCCAAATCGGAACGTGTATCACTTCCCCCGATATTGACACATTCGGCGTTGGCTATGCAATCTTTGACTCCAGGATAGCAAAGACCTCCAATCTTCCCAACGCATCTGCTGGAAACCGGATCGAATACGTCTGTATCTTCGCAAGCACAGACGTTGTTTATGCAAGCCATGTACGTCATGTCTGTGCTGCAATCATTTTTCTGGAAATGGCACCGTCCACCTTCCTCCTTCACACATACTCCACTAAATGGAAATTTTCTGTAGCCTGGATTGCACAAGCAGCTTTCTCCCACTGAATGTGAATTCGAGCCGCACTTTTTCTGAGAGATTCTTCCTTCCGGCAAAGGATCAGTTCCAGATCTGGATGTTCTTGGAGAACTCGAAGAACAGTTATAAATCTTACCGTTGGGATACGACACCATCTGGCAGCGCGTTTCCAATATTACATTACTATGACTTTTAGCACTGCCACCGGCGCCGATTTGATCTTGTTTCAATGGATCCAGTTTATTTCCGGTTAGGACAGCCAACGTCAGCTCCAATGTCGGGGTGAGAAGACAAAACAATATGGGGAAGTAGCCAATGTAAATAGACACCATTTTTAATTTTTACTTGATCAATCTGTAGTGCCCAGTTATTTTGATGGTTATGATGACACATTGCGAATTCAAATGACAATGCTTCACATTTCTGCAAGCGCTACAGCTTTACCTGACACTGTTGCCGACATGACGTTCCTACATTACACGGATGCCATAACAAGTAATGCACATCATAAGAAAGTCAATGAAGTCATCCTACGCACTGCTACTGCTACATAACCTGCTTGCTACGGCTTCACACTCATTCTCGAGGAAGGCGAAGAAAATTGCGATGATCTTTTGATTAATTGCCCTTACCTTACTTGCAACAAAGATAAGCAAGTAAAAACTTTCTAAAAGTTAATAGCGTCATATATAGATCGATCTGTTAGCATGACCTATGAAGAACAAAGGTGCTTATGTTTATCCAAGAAGGAGTAGTAAAGGCGTTCCGTAGACATACATGGCAGAGGTGTCTAACCTTCCTCATGTAGTCAAACAATGTTTTTCAAATATTTAAAAAATTGGCAATGCAATGGTCGAATGTTCACATTACAAAAGTTATTAAAAAATTCGGAGGTATTTCTTTTAAATAAAAATCATTTTATTAACAGTAATGAAGCCTACTTATAGTAATATATACAGGATGATTTTAAGATGCATAAAATTGAACATCCGTTAATTTAAAAATCGTGTGTGTTTCCGTTGAATCTCCCAATTTTTAATGTAATTCTTTTTATTATACGGAGTAAGCTAATATTTTGCGATGTGTTTTTAAGTAAATCGATTATAGTTTCCGTCAACTATGTTTTCCCTGTCATCGTGTTGTATTCTGACATCATCGTAGGAAGAAAACGTCTCCCGGGTATCCCGAGTTCCCATTTGATGCCCGTCGGCGGGTTTTGCAGTAGCCTGGAAATAAAATTAGAATTCTATTTTAACCACATCTTAATTTGTAAAATAAAAAATGCTTTTTTTCTTGAATTATCAATATTTTTACCTCTTGACATTTTCGGTACATGATAAATAGGCCGGCGGCCAGGAGAATGACTAGAGCCAGCAAGAAAACTGTGAATGCCACGAGCATTCCTTCGGAGGAAGGTGGCACGGAGCCAATCGCCCCGGCAATCACATCCCCTTCCTGCTTATGGAGAGTGATGAGGACCCCAAAACTGGTTGCATTTTCACTCATTGAGCAGACAAACGTTGTGACAGGGTCGGAGACTGTGCTGCTGTCAATTTCAAATCCCATCTTGGGGTCGTAGCGAAGGTTTCCTCCTAAATCTAATCGTTGTATTCTTTGAGAGTCTTCATGATCCAGGAATAAATATGGCTTTGACTGAGGATTGGACACTTCACAGGGGAGAGTCACCCAAGGGTCGTAGTCCCTCAAGTTTTTGATCACTTGCATGTGATTCCCTTCATTAACAAATGTGGCTTCCCCGTCACCCACGGCGTAAATATAGACACTGGCTTGAGGAATCGTTGCAAAGGTCTTCCTACAAGTGTAGTTCCCAGTTCCTTCCTTTTGCAAAGGATCGATGTGAAGCACCGCTTCGTAAACTTTTTTCATCGAGAGGACGTTATTACACGGAACTTTTCCGATTTTGGATGAATTTGTCTGCAAAAATAATTGAAAATTACAATTTGTATTAAGCAAGACGATTACTATTTACAGCTATTTACATCATCCAAATCCTCCCATTTACCTTGACCGCTCCTCTGAACCACTGAACTGGATAATTGGCCCTGCATATCAGTCTAATCTCATCCACAGGATTGTACAATGAAATGGTATTATTCGAAACCAGATGGGGGACACGGAGCCTTCTTGATGAGATGCTGGAGTTTCGTTGCAGAATAATTATCGGATTGGAGTCCACAGGGCAGCTAGACAAAATAACAAAAAAAATCATTTTAGTGTGATTACTTAACCATGTTTATCTGATTGATAAATTTTATACGTGGGTAGGTTTGTACTTACTTCAGATTGGATTCAGACTCTACCGGTGGGGCAGCTGTATAACAATCACACAAAAAAGATAATTGTAGCCGGGTAGTAGATAATTGTAATAATTGTAGATAATTGTAATTGTTGTATTTTTTTAAATAAGAAAAGATATAATTAAGCTGGCAATTAACTATATTTTGTAACTTACGGGAAACACTCAAACTAAACGTTCCATTCCTCCATTGGGTGCTGTTCCATACCGGCGCGAAGCACATGAGCGCTGTCACATCCGCATTAGGAATTTTTATGTAACTCGACCTCAAATACTTTTCCAAATCGTAGGAAAACCTGTCATCCTTCTTATCCACCTCAAAAAAGTCAATCGTCCCATTCCCATACATGAAGGCCCATCTCGCCTCCCTCGCAATTTGGAATTTCTCGTACATGCAAGTAAACAACATCTTATCCCCAATAAAGACATTGGTCTCGGGCCCCACTATCCGTACCAGATTGGCGGTTGGCACTTGGTCAATATCTGAAGGATCATTTGAAACAATGTAGCGTTAACCATAATGATTACTTTGACCATCGTAGTTCAATGAAGCTCCACCACACTTTAACGGTAATTATCATATCATTAGCGTAATTTTCTTTCTGTAAAAAACTTACACAAAGTTTCAAGGTTGGCAATGGCAAACTTTGTGGTGATGTAGTCACCAACACCGCATTTAATAATCCCTGAGCGGATATAGCCTTGGCTGATGGTCGTGGTGTTGTGGGAATCATCTCCATCCTCATCACTGAAAATGCTTTCGGAAGAATAGCTCCTCGCGTCAAAGTCGAACTAGAGCGAAAACAACAAAAAACATTTAAAAGTTTGCAACAAACATCATTATATGCTTACATGTTTGTTACTCAATCGCTTAATTGCTTACCCATGACAGGTACGCGGATTTAATTTGACATTCCACGGGATTCTCACATGGGATGAAGGTCATGTTAACTCTGGAGCTGGCTTTACTCGTACAACTCAACTCACCCCGGGGCGTTGGTATGTTCATGAAATAGCCATCCCCTTCGGTGTTCAATGCAAATGCACGAATGGTTCCTCGGAATGTGCGGTCCAGTAAAAAGTAGAATCTGGCTGCTTTTATTCCGTCTTCAAAAAAACAAAAATTAATCATTACAGCAGGTGGTTTTTGCCAAAGTCATGTATCGATTTCATAATGACTGCTCCGGTTATTTCTTCTCACCATTTTTCAGAGTCCAATTACAAGAACATCCATAATCGGTATCATAATGCCATGTCCACAACACTTCCTGGCTGCCTTTCTTGACACAGCTAACATCCCCTCTGATGACATCCTGCTTGGGATGAGTGAAAATATCTGCTGCCGCGCCATACTTAAATGTATCTGACTTGTAGGTTATCTCCCGGACGTGGTGCTGGACGGGGGCGTTCTGATTCGTGAACGTCATTTCAACAGGCTCGGTCGCTTTGCATTGCATAGAGATCTTGGAGCTCCTGAAAGTGAGATGGTTCTTTGCAGGGCTTACAATGAAGCCCTTAGGAGCAGAAACGGTGACTTCAACTACTTCCGTGTCATTCTTATAGGTTCCAGAGCACACGTATTTCCCAGCAAGGATGGAAGGATCTGCACCGGCTCTGAGAAGGAAACCCATTTTCGGGTCGTACTTTTGCAGAATCTCTTTGTCCAGAGCGGTGAAGTTTCCAATCTGTTTCCAATTAAATGATTACCCATCATAAAAAAATCAGAATTCATAAAAAATATATGAAGCAAAGCGGTAATTTATGTTTACCCTACCTCATTCACCCGTAAAATGGTTGCATTTAATTTGGCAACGTTAGCCGGGCACGGAACGTAAACTTGAGATACGCCACCCTTCACCAAAACCGTTGCCTCCACAGTCTTTCTCGTGTTGAAAATTGTTGTACCATCTGCAAACATAATATAATATCGAGTGTTGTAATTTGACCAGTTTGAGTTTTCTTGGAATGAAAGTGTTTTGCGCAGAGATTTGTAATTTGAGTTTTGTAATTTGACCAGTTTGAGTTTTCTTGGAATGAAAGTGTTTTGCGTAGAGAGTTTAAGATCCTTGGTTTTGCGTTTACGGGATTCCCATAAGTTCTAGTTATGACTTTGACTCATGTTGGCATTAAATTTTAGAAGCAATTTGGCATAATCTTTTGTCAGAGTCTTATACTCCGCTATGCAATACAAATCTCGAAAATATTTTCCAAAAAAGGATGACTCAGTGTCAACTGATATTATGTTAATTTAATGGAAAAAAGTAAAAACAGGAAAGAAAGAAAACAATCATAGCAATGCAATCCATAACATGTTAAGCAAGGTTATAGCTTTTTGCCTAGCCCATCTCATTGCCTTTCAAGGAAACAAAAATTGGCAAAATACTATTTCTGCAACAATTCAGCCAGATGCAGAGTTCCGGTGGACTTATAGTTATAACCCCGGACAATTGAAAGTTGTATGGAAAATTGAAAATCTAAATGAGTCAACTCACCATGAGCAAAACGATAAATACTAACAGCCTTCTTCCCATCGAAACTTCGACAAGTATAATTCCCCGTTCTCGATTCCTTTCCAGTATATCCACTTGCCAATAACTTTAAACTGGAGACAAAACATCTTCTCGTCGGATTCAACACGTTGTCCACATGGACATGCGTTTCCTCACTCAAATCTGGAGGCTTGCTCCCACTAAAGTCCCAAGTGATGGGATAACTTGCCCTACAAAATATGAACATAGGCCTAAACGAGTCCCACGTTTCATCCGCACTCGTGGCCGACTCCACCTCCATCGATTCCGAACTTGCAAACGCAGCATTGAGCAGGCTAGCCTTTTTATCCAAACTACTGGACTTGGTCGCTGTAATCACAGGATTCTCAGTGGCCGAAGGACAGTCCAAAGGGTCATCCTTCTTTGCATTAATTACGTTCACAGACGACAACACGACTAAAAATAATACCACTACAAGAGTCCCCTTGGGGCATTGTGAGATCCTGGTTAAGTTACGTCTACTCCACCTCCGAACCGTTGCCCGGTCACTTTGTTCACAGTCACACTTTTCCCTGTCCACCCTCATCTTATCGGTTGGGTAGGAGATCACAGGTTTGAGATAAACCTTCCGGAAGTGATTTTCATACGAACATCGGAACAATTATTTCCAAAATTTGAAATTTCTAATACTGAAACCACTACATCACCTCCCCCACCATCCAATGCACAAATTGAAAATGACACACTGGTTCAATCCCTGATTGCACAAATGATTATGATCGCAATAACTCCAACCAAACTCCCTGTTCTTTCATGAATTATGGCCTCTGCAACTGAACAGAGCTCTCCCCAAAATTTGCTGTGTTGCTTCTGGTCCTACTCGTAGCTGTTTCGTCACTGCCAAATCCTCAGAGGAAGTCCAACAGCGTCAAGAAAACGAGCTTAAAAAAACTTCTATATTTTTTCTTCTTGTTAAGTTGAAGTTAGCAACCAGTTTCAATGCCCGTCAGCATCCTGATGATGATGATGTTCAATAATTATTACAACGCTGACTTTACCTTCCCTTGCCAATTATTGCACTGTTACACTACTGCCACTGCTATCACCACTGCTGTGCAAACTCGAACACCAAAACAGCAATTGCAAACTGCAACACGACAAGGCTCCCTATCAGTTCCTTTGCCGTTATATGCTAAAACTGTGGGATACATAAAACAACAGCGAAAGCGATCCACAAGACTGTAATTGACATAAGCGTCTCTATCAAAGGGAGGAGAGACAATGAGCCATTCTTTGCCTCTCTGACTGTGATCATGTCCTCAACTGAAAAAGAAACTTAGGAAAATTTATTTAGTTTTTTTTTCAACATGCATGCCAGTGAATGGGTAGACCAAAGCCATTAATAGTAAAATGCTACATGAAGATAGATAGGCATGGGCACTTCGTTTTTATCAATGATGATGTTGGTATGAGCCAACAATAATACGAAACAGATAATATGCGTTGGTTAGTTGGTGGACTATTTCATTTCATTGAATCTGCTTCGGTGATCAAAAACCTGTGGCCATTTTCCTATATCACAGGAGATCATCATCCCATCACAGCAGCGTTTTTCAATCTTGTTTTGCCTCAAGCCATACAAAACTCAAAGTGCAATAAGCTGAGCACTATTCTGATTCCGATGGAAAACAATACGCTGAAAAGACAGAAAAAAATGTGTTATTATTGCATTCATGTCAAATTTTTAAAATGGACCTATATTATATGAAGAATATACACAGGCAACCAACAAAATATTGGGCTGTGACAGGAACACGAAAAACTAAAACAAGATCAGGGTAGTCGGTAGGCATATATGAAATGAAGTGAAATGAGAATGCAAAATAAAAACTTGATAAGATGTTGAGGGTGAATAAAAATTTATATTGTGTGTGGATGATGATGATAAGGAGGAGCAATGAGCGATGGGATTTGATGAGAATAGGGCGGATGGATCAGGGAAGGGAAGAAAATGAGTGCAGTATAATGATACGAGAGAGAGATTTTGATGGTCCTTGTCCTGTCAGTCATAGCCATAAAACAAGTGTTATAGAAGCTATTGCTCCTGCCCAACATTAACAATTTTAAGGGTTGGTCCTCCTCCATTAGACAAAAATCGACGTAAAAAGAGTCTAAAAATCCGATGATCCGATTCTAATGGACATGGACCTTCTGGTCGAAAACTTATCTGCGGATGGATAGGTTTTCTTTCGGAGTGGAAATTTTTTTCTTGTTTGAGAGATGATGCCACAACATGTTTTAAAATAAATATCGTAAATTATTGGGCTTCCATCAAATCGCATGATTATCTTACAAAAGTTATCAGGATGGCTCTTGAAAATACAGCTGCGGCAGCATTGTCCCTGTCATTCAGCTAGTCAATATTATGCCAAAAGATATTTATTATTGAGCAGAAACATCAAATTTTCCACATGCAACAATACTAATTATACATTATACATAGAAATGAAAAACAAGAAAAGCATTTGGATAACCTCTCTGGCGAAACAATTGGATTTATGAAAGTCATATGATGTGAAACTGGATGAATATTAAAGAGTTTTTTTTGTTGGACCCAGTACCGGGTTCAATTTTTTGCTACCTACGTTTTTTGATGATAGGCACTTATACAGCCGACCGAGCCGCGGCGTAATACGATCATGATCAAACAGTTTTTATCTTAAAAAAACTCTGCTGCATAATTGTAGCATGGCATCGATAGGAGTCCATCGACTGCGTCAGATCAGATCAACATCATAAAAAGGTGGAAGATGGCAATAACAATAATAATAATGAGGGGCTGTTTTGGAGATCGGAGGTGCCAGGCACTGGCTTCTACTCTGGTCGGTAGCCGACGCAATATACGTATGTAATACAGAAGAAGACAAACAGATTTTTATTTCTGGTTTATTTTTAGTTGGGTGAAGTCCTTCACGTTTAAATAGCATGTTCTTGTACAGCCTGATTCATGTGTGGAGTCAGAGCCAGGATAATACATCAAGACAGCAACGATTACTCAGAATTGT
>JAQGAI010001877.1:0-13536 GCA_034696905.1 Lepidocyrtus violaceus
CCACTACTATGTGCTGCATAGCCATTAGTTGCATTATTGTATCATTATTATCATTACATATTACCATGTATTGAAGGATTACTTGTTGGAGTACCCATCGGGATGGGAAAACTTTCGAAATTTGAAAATGTAATGCGTGGATGAGAATGTTGCCATTGCAATTCTTGTATTTGAAGGAGGCAGATGCATGAAATGTTTGCATTGAGCTTTTGTTAAATGTACGAGTATATAACGATCAACGACTAGACACTAGACAGTACGATTGGCAGATCATTGAATGGTTTTGTTTTTGTAAAATTGTTTATTTTTAATAAGGTACAGTTACTCAGTTACAGATACGATAATACATAGTTCAAAATTTGAATCTTTTATGATGTGACCTTTAAATTGCTTCCACTATGTATTACAAGATGCCGAAAGAGCGAAAGATGGACTGACAAGGAATAAATTCGATTAGGATTTTTTTTTATTTTGTTAAAACGAAAATCTTAAAAGTTATTTTTAGTTTTGAGTTAGGTAAACATATTATTGGAACTTATTTTATTTTCGCAATATTATCTAAAGAATGGCCTAATATATTGCTTTCCACTTCCTCTTTTCAATTTACAAACGCAACCTTAGTCCTGCAAGGCGATCTGAATGGAATAGAAAATCAAGGCATAAACTAATAAAATGATCAAGGAGACATAAATAGGAACTTTTTCGCTCTTACCCAACACATCTCCGTAATCAAGTTTGCGTTATTGCCTACATGTGCGACTTACATCAGATTGATCTTACGGATGAATGTATAATATTTTGGAAATGAAAATGTCATAATCATTAGTTAGGTATATTTGTTTAAAAAAATAATGTCTACACACATTATTGCAACACCAACTAATTATTTTCCTTGCATATTTTGAACTTCTGTTATCTAAAATATTATTTTTCTTGGGTATTATATAGCGTAGAATCTCGAAATAAACAGACATGTATAATAAGTCATGGAACATATAAGAGCAACTTGGACAATATATTTTTACTATCTTTAGCAATTACTGAAGTCTGAAGTTTGAAAGAATTATTATTGAAGTTTGGATTGTGAAATGTTCCATTTCCAAGCAAACATATTCATGCAGTTGGCCAATGTAAGCGGAGCAAACAAGGTCCAAAACGTCCTTATATAATTCTCACAAACTATATTTGTTTGGAAGCAAGCCGACTGCAAAGTTTCCGTATAAGTAACAAAGATTTTTTCTGTGAACCTCCTCCCAGAGAAGGTAACAGGTGTAGTAGAGTCATAAAAAGGATATCTTCTGCTAACTTTTGGTCTAAATACATTTCTTTGTGAAAAATGTCAGACCATATTTCATTTTCTTTTGACATGCATATGCAGCCTAATTGCTCCTCTTTTTAATGCAAAACTTGTGTTAATGAGGGATCCTTTATTATGCAAAAGCTCATTTTCTCCCTTTGTCACCTCGGATAAGAAATTTACGGTCACTTGGACAAATATGGTGTTATTACAGCTCTCATACAGCCTCATGTATGGTAGTAACCTGCTGGCTTTTTACTCATCATATCATCATCATCAGCATCTTCATCATCATAGTTAAACAAGGGAGTCCACTGCGTCATTTCATTCCGTTTTCATGAAAGAAATTTGATGTAATAAAATGTATAATGAATCCGTTTACATAGTAGATTTGGGAACTTTGTGCAATGTGCACCAGCATTTTTCTGGATGAATATCGATCCTCTTTGAAAATGTCGTGCTCGTGCAGATGGATGCAAGAGAATGTTAGAGATGCAGAATTAACTATTATTTCACCAATGTCAAACATTTCAAGAAAGCATTTTTTATGGTTAATACCCCTTCAAAGGAGGATCCGAATGCTTGAATGAGATTTCCTAAATGTTGAGCTATGTTTCTACGGAGAAGCCTTAAGACATTTAGTCCCACCATTCCATTAAAGACTACAGAAAAGTGCTACTTTGCGAACAAGTACTTAAATTATGATTTGTTTATTTGTCGTACAACCATTGAAAGCAAACTTTTTTTTGTTTTCACTGTACATTTATTTCAATTCACGGACCATTTCTCAAAAAGATTTACGCAGAATAAGCTGGATTTCATGAGATTTTGCTTTGAGGTCGATTTTTAGCATATACTATTTCTCTTAATTTAAACATTACGCATCGTACGAACATTTTGCATTCTGTATTGAGAAAGGATTTTTATTGTTACTTTTAACTATCCCTTCGCCGATACATATACATTTATAAATATCAAGCAAAATTTAAAAAGGCTAATTTAACATCCATTAATTTTACACGGTATGACACTGTTGTAAAATATATGTATTCAACAAGCATGTGACATAATACTGGTAAATGCTTAATGATCGGTAAAATACTTTTGTTCTCGCTACTTTTTAAAGTCCGTATGCTAGTGCACATGCAGCTCAAACATGATCGATTAAATCCTCTTGAAATTTTAATACGAAGGTTGATTGACATGTGTGGGTGGCTAAACCATACACATTCAAAAGCGTGTGCAGAGGATTATTTTTTTTTCTTGCAAGGTAAACACGAATCTTCTCCCTTTTTGTCATCCGTCATGAAACTAATAGGTAGAACGGAAACTCACGGTACAATTTAACTGGTTCACATAAAAAAAGTATTTTATAGGATAATAAAAACCTCCCCGTTTACTTTACAACCTTCCCCTGTAGCAGGATAAACACAGATTATGTATTCATTCAACATTACTCCAAAATAACTTCGAATTATATTAACAAGTTAATCACAATTTGAATGGAATGCATGCATGATTTCAACCTGAAAAAAATCAAGGTAACAAGAACGGTGTTAATTGTTATGTGTGTATAATATCCAATACATATACACATTTGTCATGTCATTCTAATAGTAGTAGTGTATAAATTTAAATTTGCATGTCAAACAGTGTGTTCCCTTGTTGCATAACTGCACTCCAACATTCCACCACACAGGATATGAAAAAAACTAGTTACTCTGCCTGGTAACCTTGTAGCCATATGTAATAGATATGTAATTGCATTGGTTATAAATATATTACATATTTTTTTAAATCAAGAAATTGTATGAAAATGTGTTGAAACGGGAGCATGCAGACAGCCCGCAACCGGATGGATTTATTGTACAAAAGGAAGCTTGAAGTTTGAATTGTGAAAGCATGAAAAAATACAGGTATCATCCAACAAACAGCACATTCATCTTATAAGTCATTTTTGTTTATGATAATTGCAAGACGGATAGCCAGCTAAACAGTGAGAATAAATGATGTAGGGAAATTGATATACCTACCAAATCCTTTCAGGTTTAGTTCATCGCCTGCTGAGAAAATATTTTTTAATATTTTTATGTAATAGAAAGGAGAAGGCATTTAGTTACGTATTACAGATTAAGTTTTCTTTCTTTCTTTCTGCAGATAATCGTAGTAAGATAAAACCTCCGAAGTTCTTAATCATTTTCTCGGTGTTTACATGTAAATCTAATTATGATTGCATTGCATCAAATGATTCCTCATTGTAGATCCTCTGATTTCATTGGCAGGGAAAGTTACGCTGAAAAAATATTTTAAATTTGCAAATCTAACGATAAGCGTCAGGTTAACTATTCTATTCTTGAAATGCACGCAGAAGTGTCAAACCTGTTAACTTGATTGTAGGAGGAAAACAACCGTGTTGGTTGGTATATTCATGCTAACATTCAGAAACTACCTAGTTGAAAGAATCCTTTTCAATTTATTTAAATAAAATCGTTCTGTCCGCAAACAAAGTCCTGAAATGTCTGCCTGAATAATACTTAAACTGCTATGTTTGCTGAACTCGCCGAGCAGCATCATTTTCGGCCTTATATTCTCCCTCTCATATACAAAAAGGAGCTGTTTGCTATTCAAAATTATCGTGAGAGACTTTCAGCAGTGAAAAATTGATTTATTGTTAATACCTTTCTTTTATCTTTTCATTATGCTAATAATAATAATGTAATGTAATGTAATGCATGACAAACTCTCTTTATGAAGATTCAAAGACGGTGGTTTCCTTTGTTGTCGTTTTCGGAAACCTTTTTTCAAGCAGACAGAACTAAAAGAAACTGATGTACGCAAGTTGTAACTTTGCGATCATCCCCCATACATAGGAATTAACTTTTATTTGATCAACGGCAAAGCTCAGGAGGAGCATCAACTTGAAAATAAAATTTAAGAAATACCCCTGTACTACCTATATTAACATTTACATTAAAGTCATCCTTTGAAGATACTTTTTTTGCATTTTTCAAGGATTATTTTACAATACGCTACTTCAAATTTACCTTGCTTGTTTCATTTACCAGCGTCTTTTTTCTCTCCCTCCATCTGTCGTTTCTCCTCCAACAAGGAAAAGGTGAACTGTGGGAATTCATGAAATGAAACGGTGAAAATAAGTCCGGAAGCTCATGAGCCTCTCTCTGAGTGAGCTGAGACTAGTAATTTTGAAAAACAAAGCAATTAAGCCACCATTGTCATCATCCGCATAATAATAATAGCAAGTTTAGCAAGCTTCATATGCCACACTGGGAGCGAGTTAGTTGAGAAACCTTTTCATTCAAAGTGGCACAGTCCTCGCCACCAGTACCGGTGTGAATTTAACAAAAATAATAAAATGAGTTAGTTATTATTACCATTATTCAGCATATTAAGGGGATTATTAAAATTATTCTTTTAGCATGAATTATTATTATTTTTTTCTTTTCGGTTGATTTCATTGTTGTTATTAGACTGCTTTTTAAATGAATGCATGGGATAATTTAGATTCTCTATTATTATTTGGTGGGGGACGGGAAAGTCGTGCTGTTATGCTGGTATTATTAACTCTATTGTATTATGACTGCAGTTTCCTGGCGCTAAACCAGGTCTTAATGCATTTAGAATGGGTTTTCAATTATAATTGATAACGGTGATGTCGTAACTAAACGCAGATAATTGGTACTTTGTTTGATCTGATAAAAGGTTAAATAGCTTGGAGCAGTTTGAAGGTGGCGGATTATACAGTATTTTCAGAGTAGTGGGACATTCGTTGGTCAATGTATAAATATTTCTGACAGAGTAAAACGAAGAACCTCGCATTCTCAAAGTCAAACCCAAACGTCCACCTTCACCTTAACTGTCCACTTGCTTTGTTCTTTCAATCGAGGTCGTATTATTTTACACAAAAAACAAATCCACTTCATTTACGTACTATCTTCAAATTGCGAAGATAGATCAAATAACCAGAGAGTCGTATTATTTCAGTTAACACTTCTCCTTGCCATAACGTAACGCAACCATTATTAAGCTTTGGAGTGACATTATCATCTTGTTTCGGCATAAGCCAACAACATCAATCATGTCATGTCAATCTTATAGAGAAGGACGCCTGAGAAAATGTGAAATATGAGATGGTAGAGATGTTGATTCCACTTTCTACTCTTTGTGGAGAATACTTGGGAAATGATGCTGTATTCAGAAGACAAGATATTCTACAGAATAATATATTTGATCGTAATACGCAACTAAATTGGGGCCAAGCTAAAAAAATTAAAATCATGACCTCTCGAATAACAGTATTATTTTTTTTCCGTGTCTGTATTCAAATATGAATTTATTCAGTACCTAGTAAATTTTTACGAAATACTAAAACCACCGCTAAATGCTTTGCAAATTGATGTTGTAGTAAACTCATAATAATCGTGAAGTTAATAACAAAAGATCCCCTTCGACACCTAAATGAAGCAAATTGACCGTAATCGCTGCGCTTTTATTCTGAACTACTTCCAGATTTATTTCCGAGATAAAAGAAATTAAATACTAACGCTAAGATTAGAATCTACTTTCCCAAGTTCAATTCAAACTAATATGCATATCGACTCACTCACTTTTGGCAAAGATGACGAGATTACCTGTATGTTATAGTGTTTGGGAGGAAATGGACCACACCACACGTTACGTAACACAACAGCATATAAATGAAATGCCGAATGATTATGAATCTACATAAACTATTTGAGTAACAAATTGATGTAGTTCCCTCATAAAATTATTCATACCCATGACTATCAATCTGAAAATTATTGTTTTCTTTTTGCAGGTGGTCTATTGTGTAGCCTTTGCGGTGGAGCTATGGTGGATAGTTGAATCCCTCCGTAAGTGAATGCATTTTTTTCTTCACATTTTTAATCGTTTTCTTTGCTATCAGTTGATTTTAATTGCTATCTGTCTAAATCAATTTACATGTTAAAACGAAATGTTTAATCGTTTGCTTCAATGCATGGTTGTAGTTGTGTAGATGATTGAACCGTGATCATGAGATTCTCCCCGTGACTATTGTTTTTTGATTTGTGAGCCAATTTGAAAACATAAAACGACTACGATTACGTTGTATTCAGATTTACTTCAGTTTAATTGTGAGGGATGATCGAATTTAGTAGTGGAAAATAAATGTTTCACATTAAATTTCTCTTTAAACAGATAATTATTACCATTTACTGTTTTAGTTGTGCAGTTTCAAAATCTCAAAGTTACATTTGATGCCAATTTGATGACAATTTTAGTGAAATAGGGACATGAGGATGAATGCTATACAGCTTCTGATTTTTGTTTACATTCAAGTTTCTCCAATTATAGCAATAATGTTTTACTTGAAAATAGTTTCTCTCGTTTTCCTTATGCCCAGCAAGCGCCTATTTGAAGTATGTACTTTTAAAGTTTATATAAACTGTAGAAAGTATTGTCTAGTCGTAAAAGCTGACTTTTTTCCGTTCAATCGTTTCGTCAAAAACATGTTTTAAAATTTAGACAGAAAAAAAATCCTGACCTTCCGTTGTTTTCAAATCCAAATGTTGAAATCCTTGAAAAAGCAACGAAGCAAAAAAAATCAAACGGGTATCTACACATCATTATCCACATTGCGAAAACAACACATACATAATATGTTTTTCAGGCTTTGTTCCATTTCTAAATTGAAGGATTCCAATCCTAATTGCAAAAATACATACGTACCCAAATTGTTAGATCTTACATCAATGTGTATTTTTAAATACTATATGGCTTACGGAGAATTGAATTAATTAAGTTATACAAATTGATCAAATGTTTCATTATGACTCTATGTATGTGTTTACTTGTTCATTGTTGCATTTTTTTTTTTTACCAATTTACCTTTTCAGTGATTCTCCCCGCTCCAGCTTATACGTTATGTGCGTTGTACTTTTTTGATTTCATTATGGCTGCCATTCTTCTTTTCGGTTTACTTGTCGTAAGTACACAGTTTTCTCATCCAATCAGTAATTCGTAATTAAATGTATCAATGTATTATTATGTTTGTAAATGTATGTCCAACGTTCAATATGAAACCAAAGGAACAAAGTTAGATAACAAAAACCCAATTCGTGGTAAAAATGATAGATGAAGTTATAGATTAAGATGAAATAACTCGCTGTTGATGCGAATTATTCTAAATACAGTTAGTTGCATATTATGGAAACCGTCATTGTTCATGTTGTAGAGACTCCAATGTTCTTGTGACATGAAAGTCGAATGCTTCCGTCTACACAAACTGCTTGTAACTGCACTATTCCAAATTAGTTGTATTTGTATGAATGTTTGGAGATGCAAAAATGAACTTGAATCCTTTTAAAATAGGGAAACTTTATCGACTTAACACATATCTTTAGCATTGTGTAGAATCTTTAGATTATGAATACAGCACTTACTGCAAATTATCACGACAAATTTTATTTCTGCATTCATGAAAGCTTTTGCAAGCACTCATATTTGTCACATTACTCACATTACATCAACATCCACACCAGAATAGAAAAAAAACCTATCATGAATCATGAATAATAGAGTCAATACCAAATCTGGAATGAGAATTTGGTAATAATAATACATTTTCTCTTTCATTTCACTTCAAATCCATAATCATATCTCCTTACACGCTCCACACCAATTTTCACTCCTTTTAAGAACGTCTGTAAAATAGGTATTATTGTCATAGCTTATCCTTGTTGGCGGCTCCGTTCTTGATATTAAGTACCAGATTGCAAAACTACATTGTATTTTTTGCCTACATCCTCATCATCCTCATTGATATTGGAATTGATAGGTTGCGTGTGAAAAGATGTCAAATTCCACAATTCACAATTCATTTAAAATTGCTTCATAACAAAAATACGTACATGTATGTACATATGTAAGTAAGATTGTTTTTGTTCTTCTTCATCTTTAGACGAATGACAGATTATCGAAAAGAGCCGAACAAAATAAACAAAAACAAAAAAAAATGAATTTCATCAAGAAAACAGTAACTCCTTTTCAATTTCAACAAAGTATCTGCTTAACTGGCAAGAAAAAAATATTTTCTGCAGTAATGAAAATGGGCACGTTTTTCTGAAAGGAAGAGTTTGGTTTTTATTTTGTACAACAAAAATACCTATAACAATGGACTGAAATTTAGGTTAGCGATACTTTTGTTTTTCTAACACGGTTTTTTGAGACATTAAAACCTTTCTTTCTCCGATAACATAACAGAATATTCTCAACATGGTTGTTGCTGTGAAGTAGACAGGAGCCGTCAATCCTGCCAGGCTAAATTATTTTTCGACAAAAAACAACTCGTTTAAAATAAAAAACCGACATGATTTTTCAAGAACTGCGAAACGGAATTTCCCATTGTCAAACCAGAACAATTTAGCTTGTCATATTGTTTTTCAAAATGAAGTTGTAGTAATTCACCCAGTTTACGAGAGGTACGAAGTGGAGCAAAATTGACTGGGTTTGTTCCTGTCGTTAAATCTGATATGTTGTTACTGTGTACTGGAAGTACGATAATTATAAATTAACACCGAATATTGTAGCTAAAAGTTTTACTAGGACAAACTGAATTAAGCGTTTCAAATAATCTCAATTTAATCCTACTACCTTTCTTCTTATCCACCTTAGCGATAGTTTTCAAGCGAAAACTTCCGCAATCAAAATATAAGTCACCCAGTTTAACTTTTAGCTCCTCCGTTTAACTTTTACCCTGTTCGTAAAACAACAAAGAAGCAGAAAAGGAGCGGTTCAGTTGCGAAAAAGAAAACTCAGTCACGACTTGTAGAACACAGCGTCGTCAAGCCTTAGGAAGATGATAGCTGATAAGATGCCCATACAATACAAAAACATTGGCAAGGAATTGGTTGATCTTCTTCGACATAGTCCGTCGGAGCTGCAAAAGGATAAAGTACTTTTAAATGCTTTGATTGTCTTTGCCGTGTTTGAAAATGTCCTCGTCAACATGGAATTAGAATTTGAGCAAAAATTCAGTGAAGGTAAATGTACTACAGAGACTAAACGTTGAAAGAGAAAACTTAACAATTAGGATAGTAAGAAACATCATACGATGTGGCAATACTACAGAGGAACTTAAATGGGTTAGACTCATTGTTAAATTATTTCTTTACATTGTTTTCCGATTCAGATTTTGCATCAGTCTAAATTCAAAACCGAGCTGTATGAAATCCAAACTGTTACTTATTTGCTAGTGATGTTCACCCATTTTCAATCATTTTGGGGGTACTTAATTCAATGGTTTTGGTTGTAGTATTTGAAACGGAGAATTTTTTTTTCGTATGGCATGAAGATCGCACTTAAAGCTTCGTATGACGGATTCGTTCCGCATAGGGACAAACGTTGTGAGATACAAGCTTTTGCAAATTTACTTGTACTCTCCCTAAGTTTTGTTACATGGTACGCCTCATGTGACGTGGAGCATTTTCATACTGATCATGCCAAGATCACGCTCATCATGCTAAACCAGGATCTATGTCGTCTGCATCCGCAACCCTCGACCCTCGAACATCCCTTAAGAAATAACAAGCTTGAGTAAACGGATCAGTTTCGCTTTCATTTTCACAAGAATAAAAGGCGAGCAGGAGGAGATTTTTATTGGCGATTAATTTAATTTAGCACATAAGCTTCAAGTGTCAAATTGAAGGAACATGAAACAGTTTTTTGGGGCGCATCAATTCTTACGAATACTTTATCAAACGTTTTTATAATTGAAACTGGAATAGCGTCAGTGATGATGATAAATGCAAACTTTGTCATTTAAATGCTATACGATCCCATTCAGAAATAAGTCTTAAAATAATACCGAACTCCTTAACATTCAGTAAAAAAAACTTCCCTTGTTTAGATATCCTGATTCAATAACGGATTTTGTGTTTGAATTGTATCCCACATCCCACTGTAGTGTACAGTTTTATTATCGAACACGCTAGATTTTAAATTAGGTATATTCTAAAAGTATAAAATGTCAATAGAAGTAAGTGCCAGAAATATGCCTTCCTATTTTACGTGGACAAGCAATAAAAGCAGTACGTACATGGTAAAGTACTCAATACACGTCATGAGCTGTAAAATTAATGGACTAAAGTAATGAACTAAGTCAGGAGGATCAATCAATCTTACAACTTATCAGAAGGATGAAATGAAACGTCACTTCTCCAATTTAATGACACTATCGACACATTGTGTCTACTTAATACTTTAAATTAAGAACATAAAACTTGTCAAGTGAAATCTAATAATTTTGAATAGCTTTTAGATCCCCAACTAACCACTCACTCGATACGTACATACCAACTTAAAAACTAACAACAAGCTTATTGCTGTTTAGCTGAGAATCAATCTCTTTCCCACGACTAAAAACTCCAATTGCCAAAGATTTGAAATGAATTGAAGAGATGTAGACCAGTTACAAGTACAAGTTATTCATAAAGATGCTCATGAGCTAATTTTATGTCAACAGCAGTAATAAAAACCGTAAAACTGGCTTACCCTTCCTTATCATCGAAGCAATAACAATTGGTTGTTGTTGATAAGAAATTTAGTTTTCAGATTTCCAATATTAAAGAGGTAATATTAATGACGTTTGCACTCTTTCGCAACCATACCCTATGATGACGAAAAGTAAATTAATGGGTAGTCAGTCTACATGTCTACTTTATTTGATCTTTAATTTCCTTTTAAATGAAAGGAAGTAAAGTGATCAAGAAACGGGCTGGAATTATAAAAATTGCAGTGAATTGTCGGCTTTCATGTTTTCAAAATTGCGACATTCCTCTACGATACGACTACAATTTATAATATGTTTGTATGTGCAATATCCTGTTTTCATTTTCAGAGACAAAGAAAGTATTTAATGAGCTGGACGTTAATGGCAGTTCTCTCCTTCTTCCCAGAGGCTGGAATGGTTCTATTCATGTCCCTGTACTATTGGGTAAGTCTTGTGACTGGATTTTATTTTTTCAAATAACTGCCTATACATCAAACGAATCGCCTCGACGGTTGCTTGCATGCATGCATATATACATGAGTTCCAAAAGACGTAAACATTCCCATCCTGAATCAACTAGAGGCTATACCGCAAGTTAAGCCGGTTTAGAGCTAATGAACTGAAATATGCATGTTGTTCTTGATCTGATCATTGTGCCCCAATCTTTTGTTCCATGTGGACCTGTTTTACTTTATCAATTCATTTTTTAGCCTTTTTGAACATTCTCAATTAAGAAATTTTAAGGCCAGCATATTATGCCCAAATGTGTTTGCCTACGCAACTCCGTTACTGCTCGTTCAAGAAAAGTTCCTAATTAAACTCCGTTTTTGCAGAATTTGTTAACATTCAGCAGACAATTCAGAGATTGAGATGGGAACCTGTCCGTAGGTTAGCTATTTGTAGTAAAATTGAAACAAGTCGGCGTGTATTTAACATGAATAATGAGTAAACCGAGTGTTTTTGTGTATAACTGTATTACTACTGTAGGATCATTTAACGTATATTAATTAACAAATTGAAATATGCAAGTACTAAATTAGCCGACTTTTAATTTTCGGATTCAAGAACGCGATTATGCAACGTAGCAATTTCCAACAAAGCATGTAGGTAATTAGAACTAAAGTATAATCGGTTCATTCTTTATCTTCAATGGACAACAGTACAACAGGGAACTATAGTTATATTTAGAAGGTTGATCCATCCCTTGTGCACATTTTAAATCCTCTAATTTGCAAATGCCAATAATTACTAATGCTAATATGAAGTACGGAATCTGGGTAGTGTATTGAAGCGTACATCCAACAGCATGGTTTGCTATATGCATTGCAAACTGGATTGGCATGGCTTAATGAAAACGAAATTCGCAGAGAAACGTGGAATTAGCAGCAATAGCTTAGCTGGAAAATGTATTTAAGGAAGTGAGTGCAAAAGGATAAAGCGAAATCAGAGTCATCCATCCCACTAAATTTCAAGGCATCAGAGCTAACAAATTTTGCACGCTGAGCTGACACTTACTTGTGCAATTTTGATATGTTGATGATGATGTGACTGCCAAAAGGAGTTACGCTAAACCAAGTTCTTTGAAGCGGTGATGGTGATGATGATGGTTATCGTCTACATGAATAAAACTCATACTAGCTTTATTTAGTTAAAGTTAAGCTGCTCCAAGAATGTCAGTCAAAACTGTTCCATACTGTGACTTAACAGTAAAAAGCCAATGTTAAAGTCATGTTAAAAATGACAGGTCTTATGGCAAGAAAGTCTATTGTTCTACATCTAAAATTTGTGAATGCAGTACCAATCCAATTTAGTATGTAATTTATTAAATTGCATAATGCTAAAAAAATCTTCTAAATTTTTCGTTTTCTAATCGATACGTGGCCCTCATTCCTGACTGCTCTTTGATTGGAATGGACACCTTGTTGGACTGTGATACGTCTCCGCGTTGGATCCATCTTTCAGCCAGCTCATAAGTTCGAATACGGGATTATCGAGCTCGTCTACTGGTCACTTCGTGCTATTTTTAATGTAAGTCGAATATTCTTTCTTTGTTTTAATTATTTTAAATTCTCTTTGTTCGGGTTTATTAGCTAGATAACGAATATTTAATTTGCTGTGTTAGTGCCACTATATTATTGTCAGTGGCAGTTTCATAAAATTTTGCATCCTGTTACAACATAGTTCTCCACAATTAAGATGCTTGAATTAGTTGGTCCCTCATATTGTCTTCATTCATGCTGTCAGCAAAGATTATTATGCATAGAAAATATTATCATCTGCATTCATGGCCCATTCATGATGATCATCACATTTTGTATCCTCAGCGTAGCACACAGAATTAAAACATCATCTATCATATCATCATCATGAATCATGAGCCATGTCTTTTATGTTGAAATCTGCTCTGTGTGCCACTGACCTAGTCAGTTTACTTTAAAAGGGCTCAACTCTGCACAAAGATTAAACTGTTTTTACTTCGTTCTTACTCTAAAAACTAGGCATTCATACTGGACAGAGTAAACATGCCTAAAAAGTGATTTATGGGGAGCGGTGGTCGTGGTGCTCGTGTCACAATTGTCACAATTGCACTTTTCTTCGTTCTTTTAGACCGTTTTTATTCATGTAGTTCATATTTCTGCAAATATGTATATGTTTTTTACTCAATGGATCT